>JAANSM010000080.1:0-53166 GCA_036850725.1 Orchesella villosa | reverse complement strand
TTTACTTAATTTCAATTTTACCTTCCTATAATAATAAAATCAACACGAATACTATATCCTCCTTTTTGGAGTTATCTAATGCATTTTCACCGCGAAAATATGGATAAAAGACAGCCGTTTCGGTATTCAAAAAATGGCCAAACACATTATTCATGGCGGATGAGATTGACAATGTCCTATTTCCGTAGGTACATTAATATCATCGTAACAATGTGCAGCCCAATATATTTCATTACATGTAGAAGCATAAAAGTAGAATTTTAAATCAAGTGCCAACACGCAGCATGTTTCACTGTCAATTGTGAAGCATTCGCAATATCAGAGGGAGGAAAACATGTCACCAATATTCATATAGGGTATCATACTCCTGTCAAACATTAAGTCTATACCCCTCACCTCATTAGAGAAGAAATTTGTGCTGAACTCACAATCGGAGTAAGAAAGAGGAGTTCTTAGAATAAGGCCGACACCTCGAACAGAAAAGAGCCGATTTTCCATAATCAAATCACAAAGGAGAACCTAGAGAATTTCAATACATATTTTTGGTGTGATCGCAAACATGACAGCAATATTTCACTGCATTAAAAATACATAATATGGATTTGTAACATGTAAGATAAATTTATACACGCATACCTGCATATCTTAATGTGCGTAGCAGCCTACCGCTATAATGTATGTGTATGTATTTATACTTATTGTATGCAATACGACCAGAGTGAATTAAGTTACTAATACTACTTGGTTTATTTCACAGGTCGTTGCGTAACGATAAAAGGAATGAAAAGGCCTCCTTTTTGTAAAACGTTGTGCCTTTTTCACTCTACCTGCTTTGCCTGTCTCCTTACTCTCTCTCTCTCTCTCTCTTTCTGAATAGTCTGAATGCGATATATACTTATGCATACCCAAACTTAGGCGAAGTTGCTGCGTCTGGCTGGAGCTAACATCCGGACTCCGGACAAGAATACTAGTTATTAGTCTTCTCAAGCAACTCTGACTTTGAAGGAAGTGGCTCATTAATCTAGCATTTGTATGCCTCATATTAAATTGCTTGCCTTTTGTATATAATTTGAAACAGAGTAGCAGGAATACATAAAAAGCGACAAAACGTGCCAAAATACGATAAAGTAAAGCGGGCCCGAAACAAGGCTTTTCTCCGGCAGAAGAAAATCCCGTACAAAACACGAAAGCAGGCATAAGTTTAGAGGCAGACACACAAAAAAGGGAACTATAGTTCCGGAAAACTCATTCGTGGCGACACACGTTATTACTGTTACACCTTAGTTTCTATTATGCATGTATGAACGTATTGAACAGGCGGGATAAAATATTTCTTTTCATGAGAAAAAAGTAGTTTTTGTAAATGGCAAAGTAGATACAAATATTGATCCTATGTGGTTCCTTTTTCTCGTCTCCATGTCTGACGTATGCATTATGTCTCATTCTTCAAAACCTTTGCTTTCTTTCAACTCATTTATATTCGCCTAAAGGCTGACGAAAAAATGGAGAACTACCTAGCAACGTAAACAAACCTATGAAACCATTATTACCGGCACCATTACTACATCACACCTTCTATATCGAAAAGAGAAAACAAGTAGCACACCAACTCGTCCTTATAATTTTGTTGACTAAACAACACCTCTTTTGCTTGTTGTCCTGCTTTGGCACAATGCAATGTTTGTTAGAATATGGAAACACGACTTTCTATCCGTAAATATGATCACGTTTTTTTATTTGGCTAAAAGAAGTTGACGAGAATGTAATCGGAATTCGACACTCACAACTTGGCTTAATACAGCGCTAATCATGTCATTATGCCCATCAAATTTATGACTCAAATCTTAGTCACTTAATGCATTTAAAAAAATATTCTCAGTCGTTTACAAAGCTTGAAATGTCTTTTTGCAATCGATCTTTTCCTCGCTTGGTGACTCACGCGATAGAAACTAGCTGTGCTGTACTAACAATACAAGTTTGACCTTTTACAAATCTCTGCATGTGTAGTCGTTTACAAAGCTTGAAATGTCTTTTTGCAATCGATCTTTCCCTCGCTTGGTGACTCACGCGATAGAAACTAGCTGTGCTGTACTAACAATACAAGTTTGACCTTTTACAAATCTCTGCATGTGTTGTGCTTATATAATGCTTTGGTGGCTAGAATTTGGAGGGACATTGTAAGACTTTTTTTTACATTTTACACAGTAAAACAAAAAAAACAGTGATTCTGATAGCACGATTATTCCATGAGTTAACCAAAATGAAGAAAGGAAGTAAGGGGGTGGGTACAATGTTCCAAGTGGATGATGGTAAAAATATGTTTTAGCTAGCATAGAGGATTAGAAGCATCGCGTGGCACTCCAACATTTATTAGTCAAAAAAGATTCAGGGGTTCGCTACGTTTTACACATAGATTTCAATTAAACCCAACATTTCTTATGGAGAGCGGAAAAAGCACTGGAAAGTTTTTTGGACGAAGACGAAACAATCTAGTAGTGCAGTGGAGTAGGGAATAAAGAAAGGAAGAGAAGGAGCCAAAAAGCTGAGAAGGGATGTTGAAGTTGCTGGCTGAGTGAGTGAGAGAGAGAGTGTTTGTGTGTTGTAGTAGTCTTCCCCACGTTCAATTTCACTTGCACGACTCTCCGCTTGCTACAAACATCCGTGTACTTGATTTTATTTCTGTTTTATACCTTTGCAAAGGGTATGAGATGTGGATGGTAAAATGTGAATGCGGAATGGTGACGTCTACTCCAACCGAGATGAAAGAGATGACGGTATCTAATATATTATCAAAAAATGACTAGGATATTATGTACGTTGTAAAAGCAAAAACCTGTATGGATATATGCTACTCAACTGCTGAGAAACCTACACGACTCCATATCATTCATCCTAGTGCTACTCTGCTGCTACATTTATGGAAAAGTCAACAAAGTATTGTAGCATGGTATAGAAAAACTTGAGGAAAGCTCATGATTTGTCGGTCTATTATTTAAACAGGAAACCCTTTAGCACAACCAGTAAATGTCTATGTGTAACCCGCTCCTCATGTGTCAGCACGATAGCTCTAAATCAATCAATCGTTACCACACTTGGGAGAAATGTGGAAGCTAATTTGAATGCTGCTATCATGGTTTCCATATTTTTGCAATAATTCCGAGCAAAGTAGTTCTGCTCCTTGTACATTTCTAGTTACTATGGGATTTCTTCAGTCCCACGCAGTCCATAATATAATATAGATAGGGTGGGGTAGCCCAGGTAAAATTATTGTGGCGAGTGAGAGAGGAAGTCGGGGGAACAAGTAAAAAGAGGGTGTCTCAATATATGTTAGTCAAGAAGTAAAATACAAGAACTTTTAAGCAAGGATAACACATCGCATATGGCTGGAACGGAAAGTGAGATTTCATGTATGAAAATTAAAAAGGAAGGTAAGTATGTAAGTATATAGGTGTATACGAACAAGGTAGGTTGAAGGCTGTAAATTGCTAAAAATGAACGGAGTGACTGTGCACTACTACCTAGAAAACTGTTAACTCCTTTCCCGATCTTTCATCGCATGCTTTCATGGATAAAGGAAGAAAGTAAGTTTGGAACTCTAGTTTAAACCCTTTTAACGTTCATCGTGATATTCTTGGCATTTTCATCGACCAAGCCGTAATCATTACTTCTTTGTTGCTTTGGTTTATAAAATATCGATTCATTCATGAAATTATTCACCAACACTTCTCCCTTTTCGACTTACACCCAATGCTGTATACTATCCCGCTTGTGTGAACTGATCTTGCAAACCAAGTATTTCTACTCAATTTCTTAGAATTTTCATTTTATTCCTTTTTTTAAATTCATTAAATCAAAGCGTCTTTCAATGTACATGCTGTACGTAAGTGATTTGGTGGCAAAGATTCCCGCTTTCCAGACAGTACAAAGAGGGTTGTATATAAAAATGTACGAAGAAGTGAACGACTTACTCTTGTTCTCAATGTTTAAGCCCGTTCCTAGTATTCCTGATGAATGAAAGAGATAAGTATCAAAATCTTAATTAGGCAGGTATGTATTTCTTTACTTTCTAAGCACTTTCCCATGTAATAATAAGCTATATGATACATTACATATGTGAGATATGAATGCCATATATTCATATAACATTGTTAAATTTACCAGCATTACATATTATTACATCAAAGGAATGAATTTCATTCTCATGTTAGTGTGGTACACTTTTGATGATAAAATGTGAATGGCTGGTGTATTCATGTGATTATCGACATATGCGAAGCGTAGCCAACGGTAGAGGATGGGCAAAATCTAGCTTAGTTCCGGCCTTTCAAAGGATATCGGCAAGACTTGGAGCAAGCAAGGTCTGACACTATCTCTTCTCCTGTACTTGCTCCGTATCTCGATATTATTATTAATACTGCTGTTGGCTTGCTACTACAACTGCTTGAGTGATGATGATGTATGCTGCTGAATTTATGTTGTAGCAGTCGTCGCAGCTGCCACTGCCGTTGAAGCTTAGTTGCATGGCATTGTAATAATGGTAAGTGTAGCGTGGTGACTACCGGTGTAACCTTCAACTTTCAGCATCCTGTATACATGGATATATGGTAAGCTGTGAGGAGCAGTGTCAGTAATTTTGCTGTGTTTTTTAGTAGATATATATAATATATGCTCATCCAAATACGTTTCTTGACTATATGTGGATGAAATGAACATTTTAAGGCAATGCAATGTGATTTCAGGCTCAGAGTACTATGACGAACTGAGCCGAGAGGTTGAAATCAAATCAAACCATTATTAAAGCAACCATCTAGCAGAGTAAGGATGGTTTTACTGACAATGATAATCACAGGAAAACAAAATACAGATGCATGGAATATGATGATGATGAAGACGAAGACTAAGACGAGCGATAAAAATAGAATTAAGTGAACTTGACTTCTGCACAACAACAGGTGCTTGCTAATCATTTACTTTTGGCCTCGTATTGTTCGTCATGCCAACATGAGCATGGCTTTTTACATACATACTCTCTCATTTATATTATGTACCCATCCACTTTTTTTTACAAGCTCCAGCTTCCGCTCGTCCTCTTGGCGCTAAGAATGGTGTATTAGACCAAGCAAATTGCATAATATTACCTATGCGTGATTGTATTTGTTCCTAGTTTAAAAACTGGAAAAGGCGGATTAAAATTTAAGTCTTGATAAATACAACTCAATCTTACATTGAAACAAAGTAAGAAAATGGAACTACGCAAATGACTGTTCCCACAACCTTAAATAGAATAAATATAAATCTATATGAATGAAAACTCATGTATTTTGTTGGATGGCACCCAAAATTTTGGTTAACATTTTTTGGCATCTTTAAGTTTTTTTTAGCTACGACTTCCTTCGTTTCGTTCATTACGTATTACATTATATATTGAGCTTAGAGTGCAATCCACTGTTATACAAAAATCTCCAGTTATGCAGTTTCGCGTACCTGAATATTTGGAAGTTAAGTAAAGTTTTAAAAAAACAATTGACGTTTGAAGTAGGTATCGGTTGTAAAAGTACAACGTTTGCACGGGCCATCCAATTATGGGACAGAAATATCTACTCTACTAAATTGTACCTCGCTGATTGAATAAAAAAATCAGTGTAAAGCATTCAGCGTAATCTTTAGAGAATGTCATTATTTCAATGCCATTATTTAGAAAACACTCGATAATCTTGTCAAAGCGATACAATAAGATCTTATACACGTTGGTTGTTGGTATCTGTTTGTACGAAACAACACAAGCGATCCATGATTAGGGTTGCATGACAATATGTATATAGCAGTTAAAGCGAGCCATACGAGACAATATTGTCAGCAAAGAGATGAAATCTTATTTGAGTTGCAAACTTAAATTTACACAATAAAATTCAAAGAATTCGAGGTGTTAAGAAAAAAAACTGTTGGAGTAACAAAACCCAAGTAGTACAGTAGCAGGAGAAGTCAGAGTCATTCTATTATGATGAAAAAGATAAAGGCACATTTATCCGTAGGTTTCCCTATAAATCGTGGATTCAATTGAATAGAGCTCAGCAGGTGTTGCTCATATACCGTCATATCGTTCCCTCTGCATTCAATCTTATTTTACCTCCTAATAATGTTCGTCACTCAACTGCAGTAGAATTATCCTCATCATCATCATGCACATGATGAGACATTGATGCAGTCACTGTGGATATAGTGGGTGTAGCATCTAACATTCAAGTGTTGAGGTGAATGAAGCAAAACCGACGACAGAGCTACTGTATAACTTACTTTACTATAAATACTCAAAAGTATATTAGGAATGCGTATAACGTTGTGCATAAATGTTCCCCGGTTACGTGGAAATCGGATGATGACTTGACGACCGCTGATAATAAACTTGGATCTGTATGGTTGTCTAGAATCCTGCATCACCATCAGATTGATAGAGATGAGCATGCTACCAGGCTACATCTTGCATTGTAGTTAGTATTACACATCATAATGGAAAATGGGATGTTGTGTTTAGCGAAAACAGAAGAGTGTAAAAACCAAGCTAAAATCTAAAAAATGTATCATCCATATTTTACCTTTCCAATCTTGAAAAGGGCTTTGGCTTCACAACAACGAACTCATGTATATATATACATAATATGGAGACGTAGCAAGCAGTAACCGAGCGTTACAATTTGTAGAGAACAGGTGAGGTGAATTGAATAAAATAAAGGGAGAAGGTTGCAAGCAGACTCAGCCACATTTCTCTCTGCTCTTTCTCTCTGTGACCAACTCTAACTCCAACTTAAACAGCGCATCTTTTTCCCCATTTTTTGTCTGATCTATGTCTGCTGCTGTTGCTGGTTTTGGTTCCACACTGCTCTCACAAAACACATAGCTTCTACTACTACTGTAGCATCCAGAGAATGAGCTGTAATGAGCGTGGCACAGATGGGAACTCAGGTTGTTTGTGCTACCCTTCATTTAGCTACCCTTTTTCTTTTCACGAATATTTTCATGTGCTTTTGTTTCTTTTGCTGTTTACATAAAACATCGATAGGGATGTAATGTGGTGATGGCATTTTTATACTTTATATAATTGTAAGTGATAGCATTCAATATAGCTACTACACATTGCTCCATATATTCTTTTATGCATTTTTTATAAAAAAAAGTTATTTTCCTTTTTTGGAATATTCTATTTTATGTCTCTTGCTTGAAAAAGAATAAAACACAGAGAGTGATTTCATTTCTTTTCAAGTTAAAAAACGGCAGGTGTGAACTAGTATTAAAAAAGACATTACCAACCATTTAACAGAGTAAATAGCATAAGCGATTTCAAATATACGGTGTGATTTTTGTTGAAGTCTGTGTTGTCTGCATAAGTAGATGTTAGAAACAACTAACATAGACACATACTATTGTCTTCATGATCAGCGATGCATAAAAATCATGAAGAAGGATGATGATCCATTACAGAGCTGACGCTCATTTCAAGTGTCTATAAAGTCAATAGCATGAAACTATGAGGCAATTACCTTAGAGATCCACTGCACAATTAAGAACAAAGTAAGACTTGATGTAGTGGTGGGAAAAGACTAGTATACTTTTATTGTACTTCACAAATATCTGAAAACCAAATTCTAATCTTGAACTCTAACCCGTCTTGTCTAATTCCAATAAGAGAAACTATAACTGTTTCCGAAATTCTATTATTGAAGCATTAAGCAAAAATGTTGGAAGTTGGATCAGCAAAAGGTATGTGAAACTAAGCAAAGGGTTCAAATTTTAGGAAGGTAGACAGTAGACACGTATGAATGACAATTTGAGTATAGTGTGGAAACCACATCGTCCAATGAATTGATGTAAGTACAGATTCCAAACTTTACGCTGAATGCTTCTGAAAATAATGTGATGGATCCACTTTTTTTTTCACTGGCAGACATGCTGGCAATATCCTATATGATTCTACATTCTAGTTACGTTGCCTGCACAAACCAAAAATAAAACATACAATGCGTTCGGGAAGATAATGTACTCTCTACAGAAAGAATAAAGTCAAGATTTTTTCGCATTAACAATCACACATACCATCATGGATACCATAGCACTCACTCGGATGCTTTCAGGCTCATTCTATTTTATACCTATGGTTTGCTATATGTGAATGCAGTAGGCACAACAATGCATGGATGTGTGGAGCTTTGAAAATGATGATAACTACGAGTGATGAATCAAGTAAACCACCACCATTAGTGGTAATAACACAAAATCTGTGGTGACTGTTGCACTGTGGTGATGGTGGCGCCTTTTCCATGATGTGTTGATAATGATGAGTAAGTACAGCAGCTGTTTCACATGCCTATTCCTGACATTTTTTGGCCCCAGGGGTTCTACACACGTATTGCTCTGAGCTTTGCTGATCATTTCTATTCACTCTGCCTTTTTTCTTGTATTTTGCTCAAGTATGTAATGTAATGATGAACGTTTCGAATATCTATACTATAAACTTTAAATATGTAAACCAGTTGGTTTTAATTGCAATCGATTTTAAGTGGCAATGCCAATATAATATAAACTAGACTGACATCAGTATAATTTAAGAGCATTAAAGACTGAAAAATCAATTAAAAATTAATATTGAAAATTCATAAAAAATACTCAATGCCAACGAAAGTTGAATTGAACATGCAATTTTACATTTCGTTAGAAGACTGGGAATATGAGTTATGCTTTTCATAAACCACACAAGGGATACAGAGTGCAAGCCTGTTATTACCGATGAAAAATGAGTGTGTTTCTGATCGGATCAGAAGAAAAATGGTTTGTGAACAACTTACAAAATACCTTGTAAACAAACAATTCACAGCATTGATCCAATCAAAATACTTATCTCATACAAAATCTTGTACGTCTGGGATCAGATTGAGTTTTGCTTAGATATATGTGATATGCGACTGAGATGAAGTTAACTATATATAAACTACTTGGGTATAGAGCTGAAGATCTTGATTCTGATCTGATCCTTCTTACATCTCATCAACCCGTTTATCATTCGAAAAGCATGAATGCCTTGGAGCACTGAAATTTATCACCATCATTATATATGCATTATCCATTTCAACGAAGCAACCACTAACCCCTTCTAACTGTGCTCTCCATTTGAGGAGATGCAATGTAAGAAAAGGATGAATAAAATAATCCTGGAGACCATTGGTATACATTTTCAGCTTTAATATGCACTGGAGAAACCAACTTTTAAGGTACATTCAAGTTAACTTAAGTCTTCTATCAAAATTTGGACTTCTGTCCCGTGCCAAATTTTATAAAATTAGCAATGATTGATGATAGCTGCAGCAGTCAATAATTACAATGTTCTCACCTAAAAATTTATACGTAATGTGAACCTAATGACCTGATGTTTTGTAGGAGGTATAACAATCTTTTATGCATGCATGATTTGTCCATACATCCGAAAATGAATATTGACCCGAGTATCAGAGCTCAATGATGAGTGAGTGACTCATTCTCATCAATTAAAAAGATAGAATCAAGAACATAAATACATGACGTATGAAAGACAATATTAAACTGTAAACACACAAGACGTCTCGTAAATCTCAATGTGTTCACACACAAATTCAGCCAATTCAGGTTTCTACTGATATAAATTACTGCTCAATAATTCAAACCCGAATGCAATAATGTGTAGATACATACTTAAGTACATTTAAGATACTTTAGTGAAAGACATAGTATCCACTTCAAGTATCGATATGTGTAGACTAGACAGTAATATACAGAAGCAACTCTCTGCAGTGTGTCAAAGCAGCTGCCCCTTTCTTGGAGACAACCAGACAAGCAAACAAGCTTGTCTTGAAATCTGGGTCTATTACATGCCAATCTGAATATAGAATTTATCGCACTCACTAAAGATATTTTAATTAAAGCCTGTCATACCAACCTGCTTTGGCCCACAGAAAGGAATAATAACCAACTCCCTATGTGGGCATGAATATGCGGTTGGTAGTTTGGTACTAAGCAGGCGGCTACCAGGTGCATGTTTTGCCTTTCTCATGATTTGCTACATGGACCTATCACAAAGATTTTGCTAATTGTGTGTGAATTAGTATTAACAGATTTGTCAATAGAGTCATTAAAACAACGTTAACACAACGGCATAGTATTTAAGTCAAATAAGTCATGTTGGGCAGATACAGACACCACCCATTTTAATGTCATGATTACGAGATTTTCATGCGCATACTAGTAAATTAGAATCTATACTCAACACGGGAGAATGCTTTTTGCTACTGCAGATGGGCATTTTAATCAAATGATACTTGTATGAAGTATACAGTGCATATAGCTACTTAGCTCTTGCTTCGCTTTTATAGCCAACTTTGAGCATTATTGCATTTGAGTAAAGAAGAATATTCTTAAATTGTCATTGTGTTTTTTACAATAAAATCGTTTAAATAAGGAGCGTAACTCTTAACTCTGAGAGTATAACAGTAAATACATTAAGAATTTCCAGAAATGAACGTTTCCGCCCAAAACTGGTTTTACTCTCGTCGCTTCGTTACATTTTGTCATTTTTCATGGACAATTTATCATTCGTGTTTGGCGAATATAACAATATAAAGCTACAGCCATACGCTTGACAGTAAACGAGTTTTCTTGAAAATCAAATAAAGTCGTCATTTTGTTATTGTAGTAAGTCTGTCATCCAATTCTCACACACATTCGACTGATTACCTATTATATGAGCATGCGCGTTGATCAAATTTCACTACACAGAATTTGGTTGATGACGTACAACTTTTTCTCATAGATGACAAGTTTAATATTGCAAACTGCGAAATGCATTACTTAGTTGTCAATTCATGCATACAGTTGCAATCATTGCATTCAGCCATTATATATTAGCCAGACTATTATGCATGAGAGAAAAGACCAATGAAATTCAAACAGGTCTTTAAAATGTAAGTAGGATACGACGCTCCCACGGTCACATCATGAATATTATGATGGCCTGGTTTTTGCTGAATATTAAAAGTTTTAGTTTTCTGCTCTCGATGCAAATGCCTCGATTTCAATTTCGACATTGGTATGATCTTTGTAATAAAACAACAACTGCAAATTTATTTATTAGCTTTGCGCTTAAATATTCTTGGTAAACATGGTTGGAATTACCAGAATGAATTAGGAAGGTAAATTGTTGAAATTCTTTAACAATTTCTTAAAAACAATTAGTTACCACCCAACATAACGCCTTTTACTTTCAATACTATTACTAATTGAGTTCTCTTACAGTGATGAAGGTTAAGCAATAAAAATGTACATTTTGAAAATGGAATACGCGAAAAGATTACTTTAAAAAGGTACCAATAACGACGCAAAATTGATTAGTACCTATTAGAATATTAATCCACACTTTATAAAATAAGCGCAATTCAACTTGTAAAAATCCTATTAGTGGAGTCGTAAATCAAGTCTAAATACTCATGAATATAAATTATCCCTGCCACTTTATTGTATTCCTTTATTGCTTTGAAATACGGAGAGGAAGAATATGAAATACATGTACGTCAAAGGAGAACTTTGGGCACACATTATTAAATGTTTTGGCTTAGGTGATGTACTCCCGTCCTTACCAAGCCACCAAAGTAGTAAAGGCAGATGAAGAGGAGATTAGTTCAACTCAATTGAGCTAAACTCAGCACGTGCCTCAACTTTCCAGTGTAGTGAAGAAGCTTCCTTTTAAGGGTCCCTTCTTCAAACAACTCGCTTATGCTTATTTAGGATCCGAATCTGGACAGAGTCATAAGCTTTTACACCTCTGTATAAAAACATGCCACAAGGTTTATATGAAGTGGTAAATTGGGTGTTTCGTTTGAATGGGTTCCGTATTGTGAATACTACGCACCCTAATCATCATTGAGGTGTAAACACACTCATAACAATGAATGCCCAAGTTGCAAAGTTTGTCTGCTTTATTGTTACAACACTCATGTTCAACTAATATTTACTGAGCATTAAGAGGTGTAAGGTCAAACAGCCTTTTCAGCTGGGTTTCCCTCTGGTTGTGTGGTAATTCACCAAAACTTTTGCCGTACCGTAATGTTTTTCTCTTCATTCACTGATGAAACCATTGAGGTGTGAAATTTTTCAGGGTAACTTAATCGATAGTTTACTTGCTATTTTACGTTATTGTTGCATTACAATATATTACTGAAAACTGACAAAAGTACATTGCAACTTTATGAACCCAATAGTTATTGGCATTGGCATTCAGTGATGTTTATTAAAGGAGAATCTCAAGTGTATATACATAGATGAGGATGCCACTTGAAATTTAAAAAGAGGGTATAGAAGAAGCACAAACCACGACAAAGATTCAAAAGCTAATTGTAAAGCTGTAGAGCAATTGGAATGAAAAGAATGTGAGTTGATTTTTGCTCTTTTGTGTCCAGTAATACAATAGTAGAAAAAGTACATGGATAGGTGCTAAGGTATGTACAATCATCTCATACCTACTCATAGCTGGAGTTTTCGCAGGAAACTCAGAGCCTTCAAGGTGCACGATGCCCTTCAGCGATTGTAGCAAACTAAAAAAGGGTTTTTCGTTTTTTTCAACAGGCAAAAAAGATGCTATGTTATGCGTGATTATAATGTTCATCGGTGGTGGTGGTGAGGAGGTTGCATGAAGTGAAAAACTCTTAAGAGCTATACATCTTGTGTTCTTCAAAAACTCCTAAATCCATGACAACAATGAAAGAAGAGTATCTTCATCATTTTGTGCGTGTAGTAAAGCAAAGTGAAACGACCAAAACCATCACATAATGTTTTTTAGCATCAGCATGATTCTCTCATGACGATATTCCTCAACAACATAGTATTCACACCTTTCTTGTCATCAGAAAATACATGGAAATGCGTGTATCTACATCGAATTCATATCATCACTACCATCCTTGTTGTTATCTCTTGTCATGTTCGTAAATGTACACGACATCCAAATCAAAATCACAATCATGTCGCCTTGCTCCAAGCATGCTGAGCTGAGTTATGATCAGTGTTTTTTTTTAACTCCAATTTCGATTAGTAAATGGCGCATATAACGATTTTTCTTAGAGTTTTATGTCTACTGTCTGCCAACAATGAAAATGGAAAGCCTTCTTCCGAGTTCAACTGTTTTAGCGTCATTTTTAAGCCCGTGACATTTCATTTCGGCCAAGCTAATTATCTTTGCTGTTTTATTATTCTCTGCCTATAAAAACTTTAAGACAAAAATGGTAGGTATACGCATAAGTGAGTTTGAATAGATATTAAAGTTAGTAGAAAACGAAGTAGCCATGGATTGCATTGCTCACATAAGTACATATAGTTATTTTCTTTCTTGAACAAGGACGAGTCACGAGCAGTGCAGTTTTCAAAATATGCATCCATATGAACAAGACTGATCGTGTTTATGATGTGATGAAAGCAGTTCGTTAGTGACGAAGGGAAAGAATGAAGCAGCAAAAGCAAAACTCTTAATAACAACATTCCCTTTTGTTCCTTCTGCTGTAGTTGTTGGTGTGGTACCACACGAAAAATCACAGGATACAACACAGTCTACGAGAAAAAAACCTGTCAACTACGTAGTAGTTCCCTGCAGTCAATCATATCACCATCGTACCTTTCACTGTAGTATATATTGTTGAAGCGATAACTAATACAGTGTACGATAGTGAATAGTTACTATTTCGAGAACACTTCTGGACTTTCAATTCCCCCTTTCAAGCACCTTTTTCACACAGACTGTAGTTTTGCCAAACTACGTTCTAAGAATTTTTCTAAAATTGGTATAAAGTGTACCAGTTTTTTATACAGTTTATAAATAATAAATGAAACAGAGGGTTATACCAAATGCCGATAAGTTTTGGTTAAAACATTGCGTATGCATAGTTGATGAATAAACATAAATACTTAAATGATTTTACAACTAGAGAATGTCAAGGTATTGCAATAAACATTTTTCTATGACATTAAAATCTTTATTTTTTAAATTCTTACTACATTTTATGTGGTTCATTAAGCGCGTAAGTCGTGAACGCAAGTAACCACGCAGTTTACTCAACGCCCTCCTATATCAAATTTCTAACGGCATGTATCAAATTTTATTCACTGACAGCAATGTAGACGGTGCCTGTCTGTAATTCTGGATTACTTTTGTAGTATAGCCTTAACTTGCCGTGTTAATACATCTGACCTCTCACAGCTTTATAGAAAAATCGTGGTTTTGTAATGAGTTGAGCTGTCATGCTAAGCTGGACAAAGTATGAGTATGAATTGTACTGCAGCCTGGCCCCAAACCAAAATATGTATGTGTAATGTGTGGGTACTTAATGAATAGGTAATGTTCCATTTCATGACAGTCTTCATTATTAGAGATTCTCTCTTACGGGGTTAATTAAGGCGTCATTATGGTTGAGTTCCGAATTGAAAATTATAATTTGTTTCTCCGTTGCCATCTATTCGTTCATACTTATGCTTGTCACGTGTTATGGAAATGCATAATTTAGTAATGAACGTAAGCTGTTTTAAGGCAATGCTGTTCCTCAATCACGTTTTAATTTTTAGAGTTGCAAGTAAGCAGATTGAATTATGTTTTGAATCGACCTGAGACTAAATGTAAATTCCGAAAGAGGGTATCATTTAGTTTCCATTCAAAAACTCAAATGACAAAACTTACAGTCAATATCAAAGTGAAAAGCAATTATTAGCTTAAATTTTCTAAAGGGTTCTGAAAGAAGAAAACACCTTCACTCAGTTCACTCAAGCGGTTTTTCTCAACAATTCATTTATTTTTACATATATCGAATCGATTAATGGTATTTAATAGAGTAAACATGGGAAGATTTTCATCACTTACAAATTATTTATGGACAATCTAAAATTTACCCAAAAACAGGTACCTTTGCAGAAAAGAATTGGCATGTATAATATGTTGGAACATAAGTAGACACATAATTTCACTTAAAGCAGGTTGTTACATGGTTGCACCTGTACCTGCAACTGTGATCAGCCTTCTTATAAAATATTTAAAGTAATAGGGCAATAAGGTTGGCACTGGGAATGTATACACACTCGCAATACGACTCTAGATAGAGTCGTTGAGGCGGCGACGAGCCTTCTGCATTTGTGTACCCCCCGCTCAACATACATAATAATATCCAGAGCACAGTCTACACTTACAAGACCTATGTTTTGTGCAAAACAGTGAGCTGTTCCCTAATAAAGTAGTTGAGTCGTCTGATTCACAAAATTTCATCGGTTAATAATGCTTGCATTAACCGATCAAATTTTGTACTATTAAGGTCTTAATAGTATGGAATATGCACTCCATAATCGCAACAACTTATTGAGCTATAAGGCCTTTTTCAAATGTTTTCTAGAAAATAGCAGTACGCAATATTTCGGTTTGTAACTCGCTAACTTGCATTAATGGAACGCTACTTCTGTTGTAAATATTTGACTGGAAAGCCCGATTTTATACGTACTTATATCAAGCCTGCACAATGTATGCTGCCTAACCGCACCTCATTAATCGATGGACAAAACAAACTGGTAATGTTACAATAAGTATCTAAAAAATGTCATAATAAGTATAAAAGTAATGATAGCAGCAAAAAGAGCAAGTCCTTTGTTCTGCTTTACTTCACGGCTGAAACGCCGCAGTTGACTTTTGTAACCTGATACCAGTCGTGGTGCATGGAGGGTCCATTGTGTAGAAATAGAAACAGATTGTGAGTATATTACACTGTTGATGCGTAGAAGTATATGCGTCCCCTCTACCCATACTGATTTTAAAATGCCAGTTTACGCTCCCATAAAATATAATACTTTGGCACCTAATTAAACTATAGTAGTGCGGCGTATAATATAATATTCACTGAGCAAACAATGACATTTAGACTTGCTATTTTAATGAAATGCATTTCCCTTAATAATGCGTTATGGATGCATCAAATTGAACGAAAAGGTCAAAGCAATGTAATCTTACCGATTTTAGATGAACTTCGGGATAGGCCTTGCGTTGAGTCATCAAAAAGCAGCCTTGTGTTCTGGTTGCACTTGTCTTTTGACACAAAAATAATGTCTTGCAAAAAAGAGTATGTTTTTAATACCACACCGATTGATTTTCTAACGACATCCAACATCGAAACTATCCTCAGTGAGCTACTGTTTGACATTAAAAATTCAAACTTTTTATTTGATTAGGAACAGTGGGAAGGATCAGTTTAACTGGTAAAGAGCACAAGGAAGTTGAGCGAAATGGTTTTAAAATATATAATGTAGAGCTATACTCGCTCGTACGTGTATGTACGTACATGTAGTACGGCTCGACGATGGTGGCAGATTAGAAGCTTAGGTTTCAGCTTCAGTCAAGCGTCCCTGCTTTTCAGTCTTACCTACCACCATGCATGTATGTGAGTGAAGTCTTTGCATAATGTTCGTTCACTAACAATATCGCATAGTACCATTTCTACTGCACTGTTTTACCTGTTCTTTGCACTACCTGAGTCAGCATTTTTTTGTGTAGCAGGTTTTTACACACTTCTGTTACAGCTCCCTACATTAGTCTCCTACCCCTTTTTTCAATAGCTCTACTACTGTTTGTAACAATAATGATGGACAGATTTACACCACATTAGTTGAATGACTTTAATATGCATATGAAATGAAAGCGACCTATCTGTGTTTTTATCTGTATTGTCTTTACTGCCTCCCTCGTATTCTTAGAAGTTACAAGATATGTATACTTATGATAGCAATTTAGCTCGAACCCACACTTTGCTACTTAAGTTTGTTTCAATGTCTGGCAAATTTTTAGATTCTCATATACTTCTGGATACGTTTTTTAGAAATTTTATTTCATGAAAAATTCCCACAATGAGGCACCGTGAACCGTGCAGTAGTCAACATTAAAATCCCTACGACAGAATCGACGCCAAAAATCGTTCGTAGCGAAGTTTACCACTAGTATCCAGTGAATCTATCGACTCAAATTTCTAGGATCAGAGAAAAGCTTATCAAACGTAAAATTTGATAAACTTCTGGTGCTAGCGGTGACGGTATAACAATCAATGAACCAGTAGCTGATGCATATATTATGTATGTTTGTGTCATTGTAATAGAACCCTCTCTTTTGTAAATAGATGCATAGAGCAGGAGCTCAATTTACTACATCGATATTTACTAGCACTGCAGTGTGTAATATTAACGAAGTAGCAATGATGTTTTAGTACGTAGCTTACTGACCGTGTGAGTTGAAATACCATCAACCATTGCATCGGGATTATGCAACAAAAAAATGCATTACTGCCTGTTTCTTTGTTCAAGGTAATACACATCTGCAGCATAAACGTAATTCGTAAGAAGCTGTGGAAAGTGTAGGTTAATGATTTCTCATTATATTCTTAATGACAGCTTCTACAATTCTACAATTGTTACGACTCTTGACATGTCTTTTGGTTATGGTTAATTTATTATTATAAATTTATGGTTAAAAATGCAACATATGTTTGGCTTTACATGTGTAACAAGAACATTCAAATGGGGAAGATTGCCAATAATTAAACGCATATAAGTTACTAATTAATTGTGTTTATTTGGTTGGGATGGTTGCTTGACGTGTATTTATGAATCTTCAACATAATTCCAAACAGGATTAAAAAATTATCAAAGAGTAGAAATTTTAAAAAAATGTTGGATGCTTCTAAATGTTTTAATGCACCTCTGCAAATCTGAGGACTGTTTAAATACATGATGCTAGAAAGCAGTTCGTAAAAAAGTGAAACGATTTTCATTTCAGAACGTCAAATAATTTTGACGGAAAATGCTATACAAATTGCGATGCCACGTATACCAGTAAAGGAATAGACATACCCTAAAATACATACATAATGCCGATGCCACTAGAAAATGACTAACATTTAAAATAAAAAGAACCGTAAAAAGCTTGGCTATTGGATTACACATGCATACAATCGTTTTGATGCTTATCTACAACAGATTCTTAGAATTTTTTGCACTTAATATGTCTCAAATTAGGAACACGCAATATCACAACATTACGCGGAAATTTTATTTTCGTTTCGAATGGAAAAATACAAATGCTTATAACATTCACTAAGATTATACGTTATGCATTCGTACAGTTTAAAATTAAAAATTATTCGATGTTTTTTACTTTATTACTTAACCACAATATACGCACAAAATACTTCAAAAAATCAGAAATGCAATAATATCTTGGAATATTTTTAACAAACATAATTTAACTTCCTATTTATGACATCATTAGGGAAACTGCGTTTTTATAACAAATTCCCTTTAGTAAGTATTTAACATGCGACTTTAACCCAATTTAATCAAGCATTTTATACAAACCAAGTTTCATGAAAAACAGTTATATAAGCTTGAAATCTGGTCAATTTCTTTGATGAACGTTACAAGTCAAAACTACAGCTCTATGAAAATAAAAGTTTCACTAATCCACTAATCGTAAATGTATAATTCCCAGGCAGTGCCACATGTATTTCTTTTAATGTCTGATAACAAAAACTTTCACTGGCACAACGATAGGCGAGCAAACGCATTTTAGCAATCAGAATAATATATATATGCATGTTACGCAAACCTAGTAGGTTGCTTTTGAGTCCCACCAACAACAGTAAGTCATGGTTATCCGTAATATTTTTCTTTTTGATGTTATCCAACTAAATTTAATGCCTTGTTAACAAAGCCATAATCATATGGTAGCAACATATGTACATACGACACGTGGACCACTAGTGATTCTATATTCCTTAATATTTTTCTTTTTGATGTTATCCAACTAAATTTAATGCCTTGTTAACAAAGCCATAATCATATGGTAGCAACATATGTACATACGACACGTGGACCACTAGTGATTCTATAAGTCAGCGATTTTAAACGAATATATATATCTCATGTTACACATGTACATTTGACATTTACTTTTTTGTACAAATCCAAACTCCTATTTGATTTGCACTATGCGTACTTAAATTTTTGGTAGGGTTTATTTGAATACTTGCACGGTTTTAGGTTTTTTAGTAATAAGCATGTAATACGGAACCTTTCTTTAGCACAAACTCATATGGGCATACGTATAATTAAATACAGTCAATATAAAAAACGAGCAATTCATATCAGGGAGGTTAAATTGGAGGCACTCAAACAAAAAATCAGATACGTAATGGTTGAATTGCATGTATTACCAAACTTATTCGTCGACGTTGGCACTTACAGGAAAACACTGTAAAGAACTTACAAACCATTCTACATGCAAATCCACATGAAAGAAATTTATTATTTTGTGCAACTTTTTTCTTTCTTTGGCATCATGGTAAGCAACCAAGCGAGGGAGTAAATTGTAATAAAAAACGTACCAAAAAACATTTGTAAGCATACCCATTGATAACTAACATTTTATTAATATAACTAGAGAATTTATCCGTTTGCTCAAAATTTAAGTTCGTGCCANAATAAAAAACGTACCAAAAAACATTTGTAAGCATACCCATTGATAACTAACATTTTATTAATATAACTAGAGAATTTATCCGTTTGCTCAAAATTTAAGTTCGTACCAAGCTTGCTGGACGCATAAAAATGTACCCAATACCTATTCCGGCTTTCTTTTAAGTGAAACTTTGAGTGTTCACAAAAGTTAATGCTTTTGGATTTCATGTTAAAAAAATAGTATAACTACATCTACCTGCTATGAGGTATGGTTTAAGTGTATTTAGTTTACACTCATTTTCTAATATAATATAATGCAAAGTATTGAACACATAAAATATTGTATGAATATGGAACAGTCCCAAACAACAAGCAAGCCAATTCAAATTAGGAGTAAAAGCATTGCATTGTAAACGCTTCTGGCGGTGGCGATATATTCGTTTAGTTAGTTTAGGGGAAGGGAGATGTGAGCGAAAGTCTGCAGTCGAACTCAAGCCGTAATGTTTTAGCTTTCTATAATATATACATTTTTTTCATTGTCGTACCTTTTTCCTTGGAACCAGTAGAGTTGTAATGCTTATAAAACAGCAATGCCGGCAAAAGTGGGCTCAACCCTATGCCTTTTTTTGATGCAGTATCTTGATTTCATGTTTTTATTTTGATAGGGTATAGCGTTACTCCGATTGAAACAATTGCTTTGACTAGTAAATGTCAACGGAAATGGCATTAGAAGTAAATGGGAAGACGGGTTGATGCCAAAAACGTTGTTTCTTACTAGTATTCTTTGGGTATAAGCATGAATAGCAGCAAAACCTAATGTAAATTCTTTCCTTTCTCTGTGTCTTTTCCCTATTCCATTGAGTTTTCATGCTGCTTATGTTGAGTTAATAGAACGAAGCTGAAAACCATCTTGTAAAGGGGAGGAATGCTCAAGCCCAGTCCATATATATTTCAACAATGAGTTTCCACACTCTAGCCCAAAACGGTTTTCTCTCACTCCCAAGCGTGAATGTGAGGATATGCAGTGGTGGAAGACGTTTACATTGTGAATCAATAATTTGGAATTTCAGAAAAAAGAATTGGAATGGCCTTTAACTCAAGATATGTACATACTTTTGTGATTCACCGTCATCGTTTGCTTTTATTGTGGTGGTAGTAGTCAGTACCAGCTCCAGTGTTTGGTGTTTTCTCAAATATATACGCCCATTTATGTGTGTCTCATTCACGGCCCTATTCGACCATCTTCGACAACCGATTTCCAAAGAGAAATGAAAAAACGTGCTATGAAATGCTATGTGATGACTCCCTTTAGAAACTTCAGCCAACAAGCCATTTGACTGCTTTTTCTTATTTCAAAAGTTACTTTCTCCCAGTTAGTGTGATTTGAGTTTTATGGTTATCATTAGGGAAAAGAAGGCGAGGTCCATTCTCATCATTTCTGAACTTTTATACCCATTATTGGCACAAAAAGTTACTCCTAATACACATAAACAAGCGGTTATAATATACAGTAAATGGATAAACCGTGACAATTATGCTATGCTTAACCTCATTCAATTGTGTTCCTGTGTGTAAGAATAAAGTTGCATTGCTCATCATTATATTCATCGATATTCGCTTTTATATTTGACTTTTAGGTTTTTACGTGAGTATTACGAAATTTATCATAGGTGTAATCACATATGAAATATATGCATAGCTGCAAAAGCCGTTTATGGGAAAGTAAAATGACTGCTCATATTTATGGTCGTAGCAGCCGCTGAAAATATGCTTAAGCTTGGCTTTAAGTATAAAAATAAATTTCGTGGATGAAATGCTAAAAAGACTGTCACATCAGAATTCTTAGATACACAAATTCCTAGAATTTTTAAGACTGACGTGACATCGTAGCTGCCACATCAACTATGAAACTAGTACATTTCTATTTTACTACTGATGCCACGAATTAATAACAAATTGCATGCAAGTGGTTCATGAATTTCCAATTTTGGCAAGTGCGTTCATTTCATTACCTTACAACTATGAAGTTGCAATTACCTACTGGATATTACATACAGGGTAGCCTTGAATAATTGAATTTTATTGATGAATAGGTGTAAGCTATGTGCTATATATAACCTTCTATATTCAATATAATGAATGAATTTATGGAAGTTTCTACATTTCATTTCGAAACGTAGCTACATGCACACGATGCCAAAAGAGAATAACCAATGAACGCAATAGTGATGGAATTTCTCTTCCAATAAATTCTTCGAATTGTTTCTCCGCGCGATCTTGCACCATACCATAATCTCTTAGGATTCATTGTGTATATCTTGCACGTCTTTTATTTTAAGACATGTAGCAAACACTAAATGTATAGAGGATGAAATTTCAAGTCTAAATGCCAATAAATGGGAGTCAAATGGAATGGAATAAAACGTAGAAAGGCGGACTTAGGTATAAAATGATGTAGTTAAGACCTAAAATGTAAGCCCCATAATATTAGAGGACCAATGTTGGATATAGAAAAGAGCCACAGTAGCATCCAAACCGACAGGTGAACAAAGGTGTTTTCTAACATTCGGTTGCTACCATATTATGCGAAAGTTGGATGCCAAAGGAAAGAATAAGAAACTCAGCGAAGCAGAAAGTGCAACTAACTTTTTTAAACCTACTCTCAATCTCATTCTTTAATACAAGACATCAAATTAAACGCGCTTTTTCTGCAAAACAAGTATATCTAATTTGGTGTTTTTCTCGCTTCTATAATTCCACATTCTTTTTCAGACTGATACGTAGGCAGTAATAATTTTTTTGTTAAAAATAAGTCAAGTTGAAACTGAGGGAGCATATTAAGCACATGAAGAGAGTTCACCTGTTTCCTTTTAAATGAATTGACGATGGATGGACCCGACTGACATATCATGCCATAGCTCGTCATGGAAACGAACAGAAGTAAATAAAAAAAAGTACAATATGCAAGATAATGATTATGTGCAGCCATCACCATCATCATCAACATGAAGATGGACGGACGGGAAGTGAGTTAAATGTATGAATATAAATACCCCCAAAAAACTGAAACGTTGAGGAGATGCAGTGACTTGTGAAAACAACCACCCCACATAATGTAATTTTTTTGCAAAAACTTTTAACACGTGCGATATATTTGGTCACATTATTGTTACCATGTCTCTTTTCCTCTATCCTCTTACTTAAACTTACGTTACATGAGGGGATAGTATATTTAAGCATGTGTTGGACTCAAAACTTGATATCAAGATTTAGCATCTTTCATATGCTGTTTAATTCATATTTATTATGCTTTCGGAGTCAAGTACTTAGACAAGTTGTGCTCCAATGATTTCATTTTCCATGCTTGCTCCGCTCCTTTCATTCGTTCTTTAATAATCGCCTCTACACAGTTCTCAACAATGCATGAAAAGAACGCTGAGAAATTCTGCTGTACATGCATCCGGTGTGGCCGCACGTTGAAATTATGTCATCTACGACTCAACCATTTAAGCTTAAGCATTGGCATCACTTTCTAATAAGAAGGATGTAGTTAAACTTTAAACTAGAAATGAATGAAATTATACCATTCATGAAAAACAGTTTCTACCTCAAACTAGGGAAGCACAAACATAATCATGTCTAGAGAAGTAATTATATATACGCATGTACAACAATACAACCGTCGATTAAAACATACTCTATAACCTCAGAATAACATTATGTCGACGACGATAGTGTATAAGATTTTAAATGGACAGAAAAAAAGTAAGTGTGTACCACAGTAATTTAAAAAACCTAAACGCTCCTTCGCCATTCTTACATTACGTGAATTCCGGTGGTAACTCATGCGTGTCGTTTTTATAGGGCTGAGAAGTTTTACTCTGAGATTTTGGTTTTAGCATCATTCTGTTTGAGAACCAATCGGGTTGAGCTTTCTAATGCTTTTCTGCACAACTTTGGAAATCGATCAGTGACTCTATAATCAATCAACAATGTTCCTGTCTTCAACTAGCATGATTCCAATGTTACCATGAGTTGCAGTTTAGATGTAAATGGGTACATTGGTGTATCAATATCATGAGTAAATTCCTTAAAATAAAAAAAGTTTTAGAGATGAACAACGCATATTACCGATGATGGTGGGACATTTGATGACAGCAAAGGTTAGTGGTAATGCATCGTCGTATTTCCTTCGAAACTGGAGTCCATATTTATTAAGTAGCCGAATGGAAATATAGGATATAATCCTTCTGAATTAATCTGTCCGTGTTTCTGTCTGTCTATTTATTCATGGCGATATACGTTGAGTAATTTGAACTAAATTTTGGCACAGCGGTATTACATGCATGGAGATTCCTATTGATGCTTGGAGCTAAAGGAGAACAGTATTACATGCATGGAGATTCCTATTGATGTTTGGAGCTAAAGGAGAATAGCCGTTAAAAAAGTTAAACACTATCTTTTTCAAGATGTAATGATTTCCACAATATCTATTAAATAATTTTCGTCCTCACTAAAAATCAACACGAAGCAAGAAATTCAGACATGCGCGTCATTTAAAAACAAAAATTAATTAAAATTATAAACAATATTTGTGAATTTTAGGTTTTAAATTCCTTTATTTATTTGACGATAGTGAAAGCAATTTATACAATATTTTACTGTAAGTTAATTGGGAAAGTGTGCAAGAGATCATGCAGGGCTGGTCATTTTGACACAACATTGCTTCCAAGTGTAGATGTCTTTCGTCGATTATGCTTGATTCTGATTTTCGAAGTTTTAATTTTTGAAAGAAATCTTTAAAAAACTCCGTATGAATAGCTGTACTGTATTATTATAGCCTTCAACATTAAGAAAATCCAGTTTACATCGGTCAAAGATTCTACGAATGCGACGCATTAAATAGGCTGTAAGCATGGAAAATACGTTTCGCCACTGACTGCAGATAAAATACGTATAGTTCTTTTCTTCGTGCATAAATTCTTTCCAGCTCTTTATTCATAAAGCATCAAAATTAATGTCCAGTAATACCTTTTCTACATATATTCCGCGTTATCTGATTGCTTTACTGAAGCACTGATGAGGACCATGACTGTTCTTTTGTACTTTTGACTTTATGCTTATGTATTTCTTCTTCATAATGGGACGGCTGGCATACAGTTTGGTCAATGCACATGAAACTCAACCAACCTCACCGAAAATTTAGTTCGTCCTCGCATACGCATAACCTTTCCAGAGTTAATTCATCTCCGTTCCATTCTTGACTACCCCTGTAGAACGAAACACACGGATTTCTCCTGAAAACGTTGTTTTTATACAACAGCCACGTCTTAAATTTTTTTTTACCCTTTTTGTTGTAATAATGATTATAATGACGATAGGACGATGATGAACTTCGCTCTCATCCTCCTGAGAAGAAAGGATGTGATGATGCGATGCTTTCGTTTTGAACCGTAGATGTTAGTAGATAGATATGAGAACATGCTACAAAACATTAAAGTGTATACGTGGAGAATTAGATGGATGATCCATTCTCACAGTACGTATGTGCATAATATAAGTTCACCGTGGACAGACAATTACAACCACAGCAGTACGTAAGCATCATACACTACTTTTGTACTTGTATTCATCATTCCTCATGGTTTAAGGGGAGAATGATCCAGCTAGATAAATTCGTTTTGCTTTGCCCTGCTGCTTTGAAATCTGGCATGGATTTTATTATGCTTTTCGTTTGACATTTCTAGTCTTTGTCATGTGGATTTAAGTATCTTCTTCGATGTTATAATTCTGTTCTGTCTTAATGTTTTGTCTTATATGCCCTTCAAAAGTAAATAGATGAATAGAAATTACTACAGATGTTTGCAATGTTTTGTGATGTCACAAAGGGAATTTTCAGCATTAAAACATTGAATTATGATTGTTTTGTCTCTGCACATCGTTTTCAAGAACCTGTTACAGCGTTATACTCATCGTACATTTACAAACATAGTTAAAAGATACACTGAAGTACTTAACTATTCTGAATTCAAATCGTCAAAACTAAAGACATAACATAATGTGTACACCTGCATCAACTGTAAGGAGGTAAATTACTTTACATACGCCTAAACTACTAAAGACATAACATAATGTGTACACCTGCATCAACTGTAAGGAGGTAAATTACTTTACATACGCCATCTAGTCCTATCCACAACATACAAAATAGGATTACATGCTATATTTTCAAGTCAATGTAGATGGTTCTGTCTATGCTGCTTTTTGAAAAGAATACTGGAAGCAGTTTCTTCTAATATAGATAATAAAACCATGACCGATTATAAAATGAATTTGTTCAGTGCAACACTATAAATGCCATTAGATTAGGAAAGTAATTGACTTTATTTACTTGTTAACTGATTCAGCTTACTCAAAGCTGGTTTCCAAGCTATAACACAAATTAGCAAGTTATTTCAAATTGCAGAGTCTAGTTCAAAATCATAACCTTATTGCATCCTTTATAAATCGTTATCAATAAATTTTAATACATATTTCACCTCTTATTCCAATTAAATATTCATATACTGCCATCATGACTGCATTTGTATTCGAACAAATATTTTCATCCTCCATATATTATGATCCCTTTCCCATGTTTAATCTTTGGCGTACTTGAAACAAAATCGTGTGTGCATTTGATGTACAGACAAATTAACGATGAAATGATTTAAGTGAAAAATTCAAGTTTAAAAGCACTTTAACAAATCCATCATAAAACTCACTAAGAATTTTTATTATAAGTAAAAGTATCGGTATTAGAGGTCATTTTGATATAATTTTATTTATTTTACTTAGAATTTTTATTGTTGTGAATTTCAAATTTTAAAGGTATGATAAACAACTTTTCGTTGGAGCCTAGTCGCTTATCTCTTTGCGATAGTCGCATGCAAAGTTTGCCATCGGGAAATAGACTATAATCTAAATCCCATTTTATTCACCAGCATTTTGTTTAACTACGATTCTGCCGAAACGTAGCGATAATGTACTTCTCATAAAAGAACAAATTTCATGTTGTAAACTTGCTCAAACTAGTGGTATTGCATTAAAATCACCACAAAAACCGTCGATGCAAGACCGTTAAATGCCAACATTTACCTACATTAGCTTGTTGAAACTTTTGAGTTATACCAAATTTACGAACCTTCATGAGGCAGAAACAAAAATACAAAATAAAGTAGGTTTGTGAACTGATTATTGTGCAATATTTTTTTTATTCATTTAATAACCAAGCAACTATTAAGGTAAAACCGAATCCTTTAATAAAAGAAGTCAGAATACAACAACATCAAAAGCAAACAAACGCAAGATCAGAGCCACCTGAAGGAAGAAGTGAAAACGCTGCTCGGAGAAACTATTGCTCCCACAAGTTTCGATCGCATGTGTGTAGATCGAGCAAATACGCTTTCAATGCTTTATTGTTGATCATACATGCTCCTTGACATTTAAAATCTTTACAAACCTCTACCTGCACCCTCAATTTCGTTTACAGAGAAATACATTTTTTATTATTTTGCAAATTTCACAAAAACAAGGGCAGTGCAAGATACTAGACCATAACTACTTAAAAAATTGTATTTAACCTTAAGTGGTGTTCAATTATTTTCCGAATCTGAAGTAACAGGGAACGCCGAATGACCGAATGAATGATACTTCATGGATTCATGGTATGATGCATTAGTAGTATTGTTAATGTGTATTTTGTTAGAAATCGTGTAGTGATTGGATTTATTTCTTTATTGTGTCAAAAGCTGCACCAACACATTGGCAGTTTTCATACATGTATACAATAGATATATACAGAATTTACTAATTATTACAACGAAACGTAATCAGCTATTTATACAAGTCCTTAACAAATCTTTCCATTTCTAACAAAAATAACTTTACTTCTAATATCCATACACAAATCTTTTTTGATTTGATTCCATAAGCTTATTGTTCTATACCTTAATACATTAAAGATTTCTTAAAACATTGAGACAAATTTAACGCCCCACCGTATTTTCATAATTTGGCTTTGAGATTTGTGTTTATAAGAAAACAGAATAATATTGTATGATCTTTAAATTCGATAAATCAACAAATAACATAAAATGGTAGCATACGTGACATGCAATCCATGTGTACACATTTGCCTTTAGAAGTAAAATACATACAAATGTTATTAGAAGTTGACGTGGCTACAAGTAATCCTACATTGTCTGAAATCTTTCATGTTATAGCAGCGAAAATTGACCTTCTGGTCATAGGTTGGAAATTGGTTGGTTAATGATAATGAAAACTGTTTGAAACGAATAGATATTAGGTTTTCCAAACTGTTCCAACATGTACTCAAAAGCAAATGGTACTAGTATCACGACTTCGGATGAAGGGCTTTAATACACAAACAAATTTCCCAACTTGAATGAGTGGCGGTTTTGGTTACATCTTCCAAGCAAGCAAATCTTATTTAACAACAAAAATAGCAAATGATGGCCTTCAAGCTTGAATTTTATTTATACTAAATAAATTCTGATTGGAAACATTGACAATATTATTGTAAATGGCGATAAATTATTTCCATTTAATGCATTATTACTATGCATTATTACTGTATTCACTATAATGTAGTAAACATTAGTAAATACTATTATTGCATGTATCGTGATGCGAACATTAATGCCGCAGTCGATTTAGTCTCCCATATAACCCGTAATTACTAAATGTAAGCAAATTCACATAAATTTCCGCATTTGTTTATGCAATTAAAAGTACTTTTGCACTTTTAAAATGCGCAACCTTAAGTTTTGCCCAGGTACCCACTTAACAAGTATTAGTTATGTGAGAAACCAAGTGCAATTTGTTTTCGTAGTATCAGAAATAGGTAAGTCAGAACAAGAAACTGATGAGCGTCACACATTTTTTCCGTGCTCAATTTATGACCACTGAAGACTTTTTTTAAACTGCTTTTCGCAACAATACTTTCGATTCGAGAATAAATTGAAACACGATTTCATAGAGGAAGTAGTTTTGTACCCTTTAACCCTGGCTACACTATCAAGTTTAGGTTGTTTTATATGATCAAAGAATATTTGGCTATTTGAACCCATTGTTTTGTCCCAATTTTTTTTACATAATAAGTGATGTGATGGGAAGCACACACGGCTAGCTTAAGACAAGAAGAACTTATTGGATTACAATTGAAACTGGTTCACCTGCCTTGCTTACTGAAATATTTGTGGTGTTGCAATGCATGACAGCCATTACTGCTCAACTTGATGGTTGGCATTGTACTTCATATTTCATATTATACATGTTTCTATACTTGATGTAGTTAAATTACAGTATAACCGGCCATTTGTACAAAATTGATCACAGAATATCAATTTATCCAGATTGCCTAACTATTGCTAAGGTAGCTGTAGGAGAAAGTGCATTCAGTAGAAACTTGAAACTACAAAGATGAAGAGTAGGAATGGCAAATGATTGCATGATATATTTTTATTTGTGCTTCCTAAACCACCTAAAAACCATCGTCAGCAAAAGTTAAAATTCGTATCTATTTTGAAAATGTTCGTAAAGAAATCTTACCATGAAAATTACTATCTTTTTAGTAGAGCCTGGCAATAAATCAAGATGATAGAAACTAATTCTACAACATTTGACTATCTGCCATGCAAACAAACTTCTCTAACTTACAGCTAAGATTCGTACGACAGAAGGGTTTCTATAACAATGCTCGCTATGTTTCCCTTGTTTCCTCCAAACATATTTACGCTACAACACTCCAAGAAAACTCTTCTTTGTAATTCTTACCCAACACTTCAATATGTATTGAATTGAATTGCTGGGTTTATTTTAGTGACAATGATTATAATGTTATACAACATTGTTTCCATAAACAGGTCACTCGACGAAAGAGTAAAAAGAAAAACATTAGTCAGTAATAATAATTATATCAAAAATCCATAATACAATGTTGACAGGTCAAAAAACAGGCTGGGTCGTGATCAATATTCTAAACCATTATTATTAGTATAGTAAGTATGTGATGTGTGTGTATGATATTTTAGGAGAAGATAATAGTTTGAACTATATTGATATGAATTAGTAAATATATTTTGATATTCTGTCAAATGGAGTTACTTTAACTCTCTACAGGAATGGAGTATAATTAGTTTACGTATATATGACCCTCTGAAGCGAGCATGCATCCTAATATTTACTATTTTCTATACTAGACCAAGTATCTTAACATTTAGAACTACCACTTTCATTAATGGAAGTTATGAAGACATTCGTGCTTATCATAGTGCTAGAAAACAAACTTATTTTCGAAGTAGTTCCCATTTGGGAGTATTTACTTTTGTTAAAATTTGCCTTCGTGCATAAATTGTTGCATAAGTACCTCCATTCCAGATCAGGCTGGCTAGATCTTTCAATTCATCTAAAGTGACTCTTTCTATGTAGGTATTCAAATGCAATACATTTGTAGATTTTGTATTAAGACAAAAATAGAAGCCTCGTCGACAAAAGTTTAAAGTGTCAGTGTACATACCCTGGCTAATATTCGGTTTAAAAAAAATATTTCATTCTTTTCTCTTATTACAATCTGTACTTACGATTGAAAAAACGAATGCTTGTTATTATTAACCCGCGGTCTGGTGACAAAATTAAAGGGTGTTCCCACAGTTATAAGTTTATGTGCAATTGAGCACTCTCAGAACCTTTTAAACCTCAGTTAGTCAGTTTTTGAAATTGAGTGCATCCGCCGATTTTATCACTGAAGAGCAAGTCATTACCTACAGGAGTTTATAGATCCGAAGTCGATCCCAAACGTGAACTAAATTCTAAAAAAAGCTTATCAACCCTGATATCTTTGTCGAATTAGCTGTGTGATCTGCGTATATACAACAGTTATAAAGTAAATGGTTTCGTGCAGATAGGTCTGTAAGTCTGTACGCATACTTCAGAATAATGTGTCTCTATTTACAGTTAGCACTTCTTAAAAAGTCAAGTCTTAATGTCAAATATTCATTAGTAAGCAATGCAAGACTTGTTGTTTTCCTCGAAAACCCTTTACCGAGTTACTGTCACCTAAATTCGGTTTACTTGTTCAGGAACTCCAAATCGGAATATCAGCAAAATAAAGTTTGTGTTTAAAATGAATTTGTTTCGGTATAGTGTCCAAATCGTCCTTTATGGCTATGCCAAAGAAAGTTCATATGTATTTCCAGATCTGTATCTTAAAATCTCCAGAAGCTGATGTATTCAAGGTATGATACATATAGAACTCAATTAAAAGGAAAAGTTGTTACTTTCAGCATCTATGCAAATACCGTAATGTCGTCGGTTCTGTCGATGGTCCGGTAAGACGAATTGATGAATTATATCATCATATAACAAACTATTATGTTGGAAGTGCGAGGTCAACATGCTAGTTTAAGAAGGAAAATGAAATACGATTAAAAACTCCATCTCATAACATTTCTTCAATATGAATCATAAATGAAATTTTGTCATTGCATGATTAAACGTACATGAACGAATGAAGTAGCGAGGATGTCTTAATTTAACTCATGTAATTTGCTACACTCTACTTTCTGGTGAAAAAAACGAGAATGATTGAAAACGTGTTCGGGAATTAGTTAGAGTCATACGTGATTTTGCTTCAGCATTTTTAGCTGTTTTTATTTTGGATTTTTAAGTATCAGTGAGCAAGCATGATTTCCTCATTTCTAATGTACTGTGTCTGGTTCCACTAAGGCTGTATTGTAACCATTTTAAATTGCTATAGAAAATAGTGCAACGAACAAGGTTCCGATTTTTATGTGCCCCATTCTTATTATTCATATTGTGTAGCTCTACATATACCTACTTACATGTACAAGTATGAAATACTGAGTGATTGTGCCGTTGTTCCGATTCGATACATTCTCCACCCGATAGACAATAGTTGTCACGGTATGATAGGATAATGAAAAGAGATACGGCGATGTATTATGATTGATGTGTTTTTCAAAGACTACCCAACAGGGGGCTTAAAAAAGCAGCAATAAGATCAGTTCGTTACCCTGTCTATCATAGTATCCCTGCCCATTCTTCAAAAAATCATGTAGCTCTCCGCATCTGCTCACAACTATAGAGGGATGATATACTACCGAGTAATAATAGCTCAATGTTGATGATGAATATTAGGAGTTGGCCAATAAGGAACCATGATGACAGTGGCGAAACGAAATGCACAACCAATGCAAGAGTAGCAATACACGATCTAAAAATACATTCACAAAAGATTTCGGCAGGGGGTTGGATTTGGATTTAGCATAACTTTTAGCCAGGCTCTCACAATTCGAAACATGTCGCACAATGACTATACTCAATATAGCAACCTTCCTTTCCAACACTCAACATCTTCCCAGTTCATCATCATCATTATTTCTAAGTATTCTATTACTCGTTTGTGTAGCAGCCGTCTCTGTCAATTCTTTATGTGGTCATATAAATGTAGATGAGATCGTAAGACATGCATCTTCTTACGTTTGTAGCCACCACGTTGTGTGGTGGTCCATGCTATATTTCAACCTGCAAAATAACATTACGTTTAAATGACTCAACGTTTTCGGGTTTTTGTCTACCATCTACGTAAGAAGAAAGATGAGATGAAGTAAAGTGGCATTGTACTTTTATCGTGTTTGCAGTAGAGTAAAGTGCATTTTTATAACCTGTATTTTTTAAAAGAAAAGATGAGTGTACAGCCAACTTTTATCATCAGTTGTGGGGTACTATACACTCTATCTTCAAATTTTTAGCGTTTCAGTTCCTTTTTTTGGTCCGCGGCCAGCAATAAAACATATGTTTCGATCATTTTTTTGCCCATGTCTTATATCAGTCGATCTAAATTTTGGCTGAGGACGGAGATGTATTGTATCTTGGGAATGGGATGCGAAGTATATAAAAGCTTTGGGTCCGTCAAGCCAACGACATTGATAAATTTTCTCTGTATAACATTTTAATATGAAGGGTTGATGTTAGAGATGGGGTAAATCTGACGAGTTCACATATTATTAGTATTTGCAAAAAGTTTACTTGAGAGTTTTAAGAGCAAGTGAACCAAACTGGACATCAATACATTCATGCATTTAAATGAAATTAACCACATTATTTTTGTAATACAGGATTGAAATGGTGTTATTTATTTGCAACCTAAAATTACCTGATGAACAATACAGTAAGGTACTAGGAAAGTTGAAAAACCAGATCAGGACATTCTACACAAATACGTATATATATATATATGTAGCTAATAATTGAGATAAATCTGGTCTAAACGTGTGATGACGTGTGGTGACTTAAATTGTTTCTTGCATTTTTAACTCACAGCCTATTATATTAATGCATGAGTTTGTAATGTGACTTTTGCAAAATAAAAAGTATATAAAACAATAATTTAGAAAATCAGACCAGCAAAAAGAAAACGGAAAAAAGAATTGCTCTCACGCAGTAGCAGTAGCAGCAGTAGTTGTAGAAAATTACGGTACGAACTTTGATTCGATCTGAAAAAGGACACAGCATCGCATGATTATCATAAATAGGGTGCATGTATTATGTTTTCTGTATGGTAAAAGATTAGTAGATTACTGCAAAACGAATATCAAATTAAGTTTTTGTTGCATGTGTGCTGTTTTCAATAAATAATTACAATTCTTTTTTTTTTGAAATGACCGTTTTTTCTGTTGTTTATTGTATGATTATCTAAAACATGAGAACTTGTGATGGTCAGCTATAGTTGGACTGTAAGGCCATAATGCAATTTTTACTGCTGCAAAATACACAAATTCCACCTTCTTCCTTTACATGCTAAGCTATTTAAATTGTACATATATTATTCTATTTAAGTTTATTCTTTCTTACACACTGAGGAAACAAAAAAAATATATGCTCATTGTTTTTGGAATGAACAAAGAATGTCATTATGAATCAAATTATAGCACAATGTTGCGTTAAAAATGAAACGTTTCTTCAGCAGCTTCACATTTTCATGTTGTGAACATTTATTACTGAGCAAGTACAGGGATAAGATAATCACTAGTGTATGGTAGAAAATAGAATAGTGGGGTTATGACAGACATATGCCAAATTGATAGAGCACATGACCACAATGTCTGATCATGCCAGCAGCTTTAACTGCAACTTATTTTTTTTAGATTAGTAACCCTTACCAAAAAAACTGGGGCAAATTGGGCTGCATTTGAGCACTATTCGTCTAAAATAAAACAACGTCAGAGTAGTTTACAGCAGGCTAAGACCATAAAGAGAAAGTAAGCTATACCAAAATGTAAGGATAAGGCTAAAATAGACGACACTCGTTATTTTTAACGGAAATATTTAAAAGTGCTTAAACATGTATTACTTTGATATTATTTATGGAAAAGTTTCGGGTTTGTACCTGATATTGGTAGGCAATGCCCAAATTTGGAATTTATGATGAACAATTTGTACACACTTTCGAATCAGCATTGTTTACATTCAACGGCAACATAAAGTTGAGAATGATTGTATTTCCTACATTGGTATCCTCATTTGTCATATTATCTTGATCGTCATGATCTCATAACGAAAACAATAAGTACGGCTAGAGTTTTGTGTAACGATTAGCCAATGATTGCAGAAAATCCGTTTAGTTCAAATCATGTTGCGAAGTGCTTTGAAGCAATAAAAATAACATAGGACGTTATATTAATAAAATTAATGGTGGGAATAATTAATTGACATATGTCCTTCATTTTTTACCAATTGGAAAATAAAGTTTACACTTAAAATAACCCCGATAGAAATAACAGATTAGGTTTGTCATTTCGAGTAATCTCGCTTTGTTTTATTACACAATTCTTCTTACCTCTGTTCCTCACATATTAGATCGTTAAGTTTGTCTGAGTTGCAATTCATTGGATTGCGCTAATCAATCAATCTTAGTTTTATATGAAAATCCTAAATCAACTATACATAGATTACATAACATAATATTTCTTGCATTGTGGGAAAAGGAAAGCAAATTGAACCTGGCAAGATGAGACGCCTACATATTCGTTTCGTATTTACTCTTTACAGCCGTAATAGAAATGCGAAAGCGACTATTATCTAAAATACAAAGGCAATCCATCAAGATCATCGTCGTCCTCACCTCCATAATATCATGATCATTATTTCAAACATTAGAGGAACCGTATCCAATCGGAAATAGTATTTTGAGTTTGGCATACCTGGCCATTAAAACAAAGTGGCAGCCCCTAGTATTTTCTTCAGTACCATAAACTACAACTTGAGGTACTAAGTTCTCAAAATCTTCACGCTTACTTATGAGTATTTTTTCCCTTCCATTATTTTCGTTCATATTTTAAGTTTCGAAGTAATTTGAACAATCCAGTTTTAATGTGTGAATTCGGAATAGACAAATTTAACCAAGAATCCACGTTTGTATCATAAAACAATAAGAATTGCAGTACAGTTACTGCATTTCAGCAAGTTTATAACCAGTGTCGTTTCTTCTTTAAAAAATCAAGAACTTTGAAGTACAAAGTAAATAACGATATTTGACTGAAAATCACAGTTGCAAAAATATTCTCCATAATATATATGTGCAACATTAGTTAGAAAGCAGTCTCATTTACTGATCTTCACATAAAATAAAAGCACTCAAATCAATATACGCATTAGACACTGTGTATTACACTAGTAAGCAGGTCTAGAAACGCAGCTGCAATACTAGTAGTTAGAATGTGTGAAATTAAAATATAATCTACTTGGATTCTGTGCGAACTTAGCATCCAGAAATTGAATTTCATGAAAATCAGAGGACTCTTTGAATTTTTTGTGAGAATAGCTTTCAAAATCCTCGACCAACTTTGTTCAAACGAATCCTTATTCCTTCTTTTGTAGTACTAGGATGTCCTAAATTTGTTTCAAATCGTTAAAATTATGCTGGCAGGAGAGTGCGAAGGGACAGACAGACTTTAGTAAAGCGTGACTTACTGACACCAGTTTCCAGTTACGTAATAACATAATCTAGTGTGAATCTACATTAGTCGTCAACACTGAGACTGCTTTGTTTTCGTAAATCAGGAATCCAAATTCAAGTATCTTTTTTATGGGATCCCCGTTTAGCATTGTTGCTTTGTCGTTGTTATTGCACGATTTAAAGTTGCACTCTTGAAGACGTGTGTGTATTCATACTATATAATTACTAGTTTCAAAGATATTACATAAAGCTCAGGTGATTTGCCGCAAAAAAAGAGACGTCTCTCCCCCTTATCTCATAATTTAAGTCCGTTTTTTGCCACCGCTCATAAATAAAGCTAACTACAAGCGAAGTAGGTGATTTCATTGCCTTGTGTTTGGAAGTTGGCATCCCTCTTGAATCAAATCGCAAATGATCATTAGCGTCTTCATTTTTCAAAGACGTTTAAAGTAGGCCCAATTTTGTATTCATTTCAAACATCGTCAGCTAGTAGCACATAATGTTGTGCGCCACTAGTTCTATTTCTGCAAGTTTGGATGACACGGATTTTTAAAGTCTTGTCATTTTTTTCAGATTTTATTTCACACTGAAAATAGCTTCGAGCCAAACATTTATAATTGAAATGCTGGGGTTTAGTTATCATGTATTGCTATTAATATTCAAATAACAAGTACAGAGTAAAGTGTTACTTCTTTATATACACAACTTTTTTAAAAAGCTAATATCAAATAGATCATCAGTTTCATGTGTTTCAAAAGTACAATGCGTTTAGTAAAAGGGAGTCACAAAAAAATTTAGCAAAGAGCGTCGTCGTCCACCTACTGGCTTGCGAAATACTAATAAATGCACTTCAAAGGCGTGTTTTGAAGTGATTTGAACGGCATTTCTTTTAAAGACTTGACTTACCACTGTGTTTTATTAGCTAACTATGTTTCTCGTGTAAAAAAAATCTAGTAACAAATCTTCAACTGTATGGGGTGGATTTATTTCATCACATCACATAAAATTCTCCCTTATGTGTGTGTACACGAATGTATAGAAACAATGTTCAAAGTAACTTGCTTAAACTTTAGAGGGACGGATACAAAATGCTAACACGATACCGGTAAATTGTGAGCATAAATATATGTGTATCATTTAAACTATATACATTCTTACAGAATGTATGTACGTATTTGAATGTCTAACAAATCTTTAACATGCATAAAGAAAAAAAAAGAGGAATTGCAGAATTCGACAAAAAATTAGACTACACTTCCAAATGAGCCTAAGGTATTTTGTTCTACAGAAACATTTACCCTGGGATGATAATTCAGATTGGATTACACACACACATACACAAGAGACGCATTCAAGAAAGAAACAACTTGTATGCAAAACATGTATGTATCGGTGTCTTTAGCGGTTCATATATTAGCTGAAAATGAACATTGTAAAATCTAGACGAGCAAGATTATTATACATATTAAGTATATATGAACTCGGAATATATGTACATATTTCGTCTACTGTTGACAGGAAGCATTTTGGCTAAGACAACCGTGTGCGGCTCTCTACATTTTGGATGCCAGTTATGACTCTAAGACTTAAAAATAAAATGTGACTGCTGCCGGTGATTTATCGTAATAATTACTGCCTGTTGCTGCTGCCGTTGCATGTTTGCATGTATCCGTAAGGTATATTATATATATAATAATACTACATGGTGCTATTGACTTGGCAACTCGATAATTTATTAAAACTTGAAAGTAGTGCGGTCACAGTCTTTAATTGCACCGTTGTTTTTGGCCAACATGATGATGATGATGGTGATCATGATCACCAACTTATGGCTCTGCAACATTTCATTTAGTAGAGAATGATGTGAATTTTTTTTGTGGACACTATTCTATTACAATGCCAGTTTATGACAACAAAGTTGAGCAAGTAAAAAAGAAGCAGCACATCTTATTACCTTTAGTTGGCAATACAGTGCAACAACCCTAATTTTGTCTAAAGGATTTAATTATGGGATATAATAACACATTTTTTTGTGCAAGATGTTCAGGTATATACACTGTAGATAAGAGTGTTTTCAGCAAAAAATAAGACGGAGATGCTCTATGCGGATGGATCGTAAATAAGGAGCAAATAGATTTATGTATTATTATCCGGTAGAGCATCAGCACAAATGATACAAATACATGCATTACGGTATTAATATTTTAAAATGATTAACAAAAGAAGTGGAAAGGTAGGGCTATGTCAAGTATGTATGAATATCTGAAATCAGAAAGCAATGGTGATTGTATCTCATAGAGACAGAAAGAAAAGGAGAACTTTTATAAGTGCTGTTGTCATTCGGACTTAAGTGAGCCTGTCCTGCTGTTTGAGTGGCAACAAGAAGTAACCATAAATTATGTGCATTCTGCATGAGATCTTATGTCCTGACATACTGGGTAATTAAAATCTTTGAGAAAAATTTGCAGCTAAAAAATATTATCTTCACATTCACATTGCTTCAGATTTATTTTGCTCTTCTGTCTCTGTCGCTTCAACTCCGTTCGTGTACTTTGCTGTCTAGTTTTTTTTTTCACGTACGCTACGTTTGCTTCGCTCCTATGTATCATCATAGTTTCCTTGCTCACTCTCAATTTGACTAACTAAAAGTGTTCATGTTACGTTTTTAAGAGGAAAAACCCCTTCGGCAGCAACACTGCTCATTTCTTACTTCTTTAGCAACTTCACACAAAAAAAAACTTGAACATTTTTCATGTTGATGGTTTTACTGTCTTAACAAAAGAGAGTGTGGTGTTGTTTTAGATTTTAAAATAAATGGCGACAAAAAATACGAATCACACGAAAAAAAACTCTAATACGGCTCATTTGTGATGAAATCACCCTATTGCATTATTATATAGCTGATCTCTTACTTGTCCTTCTCTAAAGTGGTTCTAATAATGGAAAAATGTAATGTACAATTTTACTCATTTTTTTAAACATTTATCAGCCACGCAAATAAGCACGGCCATATCTTTTGTTAACATCTCTTCCTAAATGGAAGTGTTTTCCCCCATAAAACTGTGAAAAATCGCATAGCGATTCACGCTTTAATGGTTCTCCCAAGTAATGGCTTGGGCACATGAAATAACAATAAACAATATCAAATCAATATGTTCCTTCCCTTGCTCCCTATATTCATTCATTATGCAATGGTATTTGTGTTTTGTTGACAAAAATCATCTGCGTGGTTTTGTAAAAGAGACCGCTCATTTGTATTTCTACACCTGGTTTCCAACGAGTTATGCGGTTATTATCTCATCATAGCCAGTCATCATCAGAACACATGGTGGTCACATCACATGCAAGGATACATATGTTTTATATATGCATCTTTGCATAATATAATCATATAATATATGACTGTATTGTTATGAGATATATATTATGTATAGGTGCTTCTTAAACCGCTACTTCTGCTCGTTATTGAGCATTTTTTCCAAAAAAACGTTTGAGTTTAAACGAATGGAACGGGTATATGGTATATTGCATCATTATTACTGCATAACGGGACACATTGTACCCACTAAAAATTTTGAGCATCTGATGATGCATACTTGAGTACCTTTCGTAATAATGGGAAAAGAGTTAGAGCCCCGATAGAGAGTACATGTGTACACAACACCCCCAAAAAATCTCTCATTACAATGGCTCATCAAAATAAAAAAGATTTCTAGGTAAGAAGACCGTTGGAAAACAATAAAATGTTTTTGGGGACGATGCGATAACTTGCATCTGCGCTGAGTTTGAGAGTGTGTGTGTGCGCAGTAATTACCTAACAGATTGTCGATATGAAATATGGTAGCAGTAAAAGATTCATTGTGAGCGTAACGAAAAAAGTGTAGCAAACAATATGTATGTTTTTATATATCAAAACTATGGAAAAGGTTGAAGGTCGCAAGGATTACGGTAAATTCTTCAATTGTTACTTTTTGTGCAATGTGCCATTGGGTTGTTTTTCTGTTGCGGAAGATTGCATGAATCAGAGAATAGAACCCTTTTATTCTCATAAACATCTCATGGTCAAGTAGCCAGTGCATTAAGGGTGAAGTGCAATGGTCGTTTGCATGCGATGCTATGGGGTTTAGGATGGGATGAGAGATGAGATGATGATTCGGGATATTGCTTATCGTTAGACACTGCTTGATATTGATGCTGTGCTGTCGAAGTGAGTTTTCCTTTATCATTCGAACGTAAAGTAAAGTGATGATCTCATGCATTTATGACTTGCCTAGAGATGCCTTAGTTGCCAATGTGGCTATCGTTAAAATGACAAAAACTATCTGCGTACCCAATAAAGTTGCTGTTGTAATAATACTTACTGTAGGACGTTATTGCGTTATTCCCATCACTCTAGTTATCCATCTATCCTTTTGTAATCCAAAAATCTCAATTTTATTCAAAGAAAAAAAGGTTGAACAATAGTTATTGCTTGTATTCTTTAGCTGTAATATGAGCAAAGGGTTGATGGATTGATCGCCAAGCATCAGACTCGCTCACACACTAACAGAAATGTAGGAGGCGATTGGAAAATTTTAACAGTAAAACCGTTTTCCAGCTAAAACCTACAAAAACTACAAACGAAGCAGTCTTTTGGGTAAATGTTTTTATTCCAATAATCATCATACAGTTTGGGATGATAATATACGTTTTCATTCAGTTTAGACTCACGCAGAAAATGTGGTAAGAACAAGGAAATGATGCGCATTACAGTAGAGAGTAAGTGCGTAGAAAACAGAAAGCAATTCCATGAAGCGAATGAAAATTGGATATGATGATGCAATTAAGTTTATTATGTATGAGACTATGTATGAGTTCTGACTTTGAAATCCGAACAGAAGACGCGATTCAATGAAAGTGTAAGGCATTCCAGATATAACGTAGTTTGTATATATCTAAAACAGTAAAAGGGTTGATGAGTTTGTTCACTTTATGTCGTAAAGTACACTATGTAGGCATTGCTTGTGTGAGGCTCTTTATGCCTTCCTTATAATGTAATGAAGATGAAGACAAGCTTGATACGTTTATGTCCAGAGGAAATTTGAAGCTGGTCTTTGTAAGGTATTCCGCTGTTCCTAAACTGCATGCATTAACCAGTCTATTTACGACTGACTAGGCATTCCAAGTCAATCACGGAGAGTACTGCATTTAATAAAAACAACCTTGAGATGACATTACCCTCTCATCTCCTTGAGTTTTTTCTGTGAAAGAGTAAACCTAGTTTAGTAATACAATCACATATATATATATATTTATCTATGTATATTTTTCCGAGGAAGCTAACGGAGAGTCTGTAGCTGTATTGCATTGGGTTTAGGGTTATTTTCATAAAACGTCACTTTACAACTTTTTTCCAGTCCCTTTTCTGTTCTTCCGTTTAGTTTGGATACTTACGGTATTGATTGTCTGAGAATGTGATGACCTAAGAATGTTCTTGTCTGGATCCTTTTAAACTCCTTTGAACTTCACATTGCCACTTTGCTTCAAGTGGATGAAATGACCTTCCAATCTACAAGATTAAAAAGGAAAAGAAAAGGCAACGGAATTCATATTGTGTCTAAAATTAGATCTCATCTTAGTTCTCACGATCTTTTTGTTACATATGACAGTTTCTAACAATATGTATTCATATGAAAATGAATACCGGGTTCCAGGTGTATATTATTCTGGTTTACTTCCTGGTTAAAAGCTATGGGAACCTGACCCTACAAGTGAAGACAGGTTGTTGCTGTTCCGTAAACCTTTTTTCCAGTAAATTAAATTTAGCACAATTTATATTCGTCACCTAAAATGTTTGGACTTATCATATAAAAAATCTTTCTAAAAACTCGACTTGAATCTACTAAATTCAAATTTCACAGCTGCTTCAAAGGCGTCATGAATTGCTTAAGGTTGCAGAAATATCGTAAAAGTCGGTAAGAAAATAATTCACGAATCAAATTATTGTGTGATATTCAAAAAGATAAACTTGCTTGAACGATCAACTATTCGCAAACTTAAACTTTTCTCCATTTAAATTCTACGAATTGGTGCGAATTTTCAGCAACTGAATTAATTTACAATAGAAATATGATTTTTGTTACCTTGGGCCCTAAAAATGGATCTGCAGTTGCTCAAGAACGACCAAATGCCAAAGTTTTTTTTGCATCTATATTCCTCAGCAACTGAATTAATTTACAATAGAAATATGATTTTTGTTACCTTGGGCCCTAAAAATGGATCTGCAGTTGCTCAAGAACGACCAAATGCCAAAGTTTTTTTTGCATCTATAGGAGATACTACAATATGATAAAATTTTGTACAGTAATTTGCACACATGGAAAAGAATTTTAACATAAATTGTCAGATGATATAAAATGTGTGTATAAGTAACCATGGAGCTCATTATATAATCATGATTTTCCACCGAATTACACTCCAGTGAATTTCCATAATATGCGACTTTCTGCCACGCGCCGTTCTCTGAAGACATGACACTTTCAGCTGCAAATCATATGAGTCCTGCATGCGCTTAATACTTGGTACACCACCTTGGTCTTAGGAATATAATCGAATTCTGGAATTGTGGATCAAAGTTGCTCAATGTGTCAAAAAATTACAAAGCATTTGACAAGGTAACAATGTAGGAAAGCTAGCTCAGACTTTGCCCCTTTCATGTATAGGCGTTGATGATCACGATTACTTTCTAGATTACCATGATGACAGTCTTTCCATAAAATAAATTGACAACCGCATTTGAGTCTCAGTGTTCAGAATGCTAGAAAGCAAAGTGATGATGGCCAAAAGGTAAAAAGAGCTCGGATATTTTTGTTCGTCCTATCATGAAATTATTATCACGTGAGCGACACACTGAATTTCAACACAATTGGTGGTAGCTAACACCCGAAATTAGTTGAAGTTTGCGCTACATAACCTAAATATGCAAACGACATTCGAAAGTAAAAGCAAACAGTTTTTTTGTATAAACTAACATGTATCTAAGTAAACATGATGATTATCTTCATCCTTGCAACTGTCAATATCAATATCGTCTAAGTAATTTTATACATTAATACATGTTATTGTTTTCAACGGAAATAGAATTTGTAGCCAGTACTTATGAAATTTGCATACTACAGCCTAAAAATGCTGCAGTTAAGTTGAAGGAATTTTGATGTACACATGCGAAACATGAAAGGTTCAAGAACGTATTTCATAAATAAAAGATTTTAAAAATGTGGAAATCCAAAAATTTGTCATAAAGTGTAAAAAATTGAATAGTTAAAATGTCAAGGTGACCTATAAAAGCATCCTGCATAGGAAATGATTACACAATTAAAAAGGTCACGCAAAGAAGCATGTCATCTTTCCAAAAACCTATTTCTTATAAACAGCTAACCTACTTCATTTGACTTATTGTTCGCTATTGAGTAACTTACTATTAGTCGCGAAAAATAGGTTCTAAAAATTGTCGATTTGTTCAAAAGCAAAGACGCAAAAATGACATTAGTAATGATATAAAAGTTTGTATTTTGTTCGCATCAAATATTTATAGACAGCATGCACAGTATTTAATCACGAACTAAACTGGTTACGTTGCCAAGCGTTTTATTGTTGGCTGCCCATTTTTTATATATGGATTCAAAAGGCATAACTGTTCATAGGATTAAAAACACACTTACGTGACAACTGGCCGGCCAATTTCGCTTTAATAAGTCATTATCGAAAATAGGGTGAGAACTAATACATACAGAGAGCTAGTGAAGAATTCTGGTTTGGAAAGCACATGCAAATTATGAGATCATAAGCATAGGAGAAACATATATATGAGAAAGAACGTTGGTGCCGAGACGCATGATAGCAAACGTGGCTGATGAAGAAGTAAACAGTCTTACATGCGTTGGATTGGGGGAATATAAATACACACTTAACATATAACTACAAAATATGAAGAAGGACGAAAGAATAATCATGCGAGTACTTTTTCTGAACTTGAGCCAAAAATTTGACAATTTTTTTTCCTTCTTTTTATACTAGACTCTAGAGATTCTGCATAGCTAATCTTTTTCTTCTTTTTACACACTCTTGTAGTTTTATAAACTTATTATTATGAATGATGATGAAGCACAGAGACACAATCTTTTTGAGTGTGTGTGTATAATAGCAACATTTCTGTAATAATAGACACATGATTCTTCACGTAAAATAACGTAGTTGGTTTGGTTACTTTACAACTAATTCCACATTTAAGCAACGGCATATAGAGGAGCATATTAATGCGCAAGAATGTACCTATCTTTGAGCTATTAAACTAACCATAATATAGCATTTAGTCTGTAGTAGTTGCTACTTTTTAACAACTTAATGTCTTTCTGTTCTTATTAGTATTGCTTACTTTAGTCAAACAAAAAAAAAGGAATGACTTTTTTTTCTTGATTTCTCAGGTACATTTTTCGTTGCTTTTTGGTGTTTAGAAGAAAAGATTAGTTTGCTATGGCCTGCTAATTGTGAAGTGGTGGTGCATGTTAGGTCACCCCTTGAGGTTGTTTATGATGTTCAAGTTTAAGGTCTCAGGCAAAAATCCATTTTCCACAAAAGATCATATTATGCACGTCTATTTTCTCGTTTTCATGTTTTCTCACCTCTTTTTCTATTTTCTCCTTTTACTCACCACCGTTTTTAGAGTTTTGCTCGCTGACGTGTACCTTATCCTTTTTTTCTGTTTTGTCTTTTAATTCTTCAAGCCTGTTGCTTACACACATTCCGTTGCCATTTATTTTTGTTCCTTTCTTCATCTCCGTGTCATGTTATTATTATTACAATTCTCACAAAAAGTTTCCTATTTCTTGAGACACCTAAAATGTAGGATAAGTATATATAATATGTGTACGAGTATTTCCACGCATATATTATTAAGATGAGCAAACAATGATATGGAAATAAGAATGATGAGAACAAGAACTAAATAATCCTTTTCCTTAACAAAAAAAGAATGCATACCTATTCATTCTACTTCAAATGGAAGAGTGTATAGTAGTAGTACATCATATAAAATAATAAATAAGCTACAAAAAGATGACAAAAGATGAGAAAATGAAAAGATGAGGATGGTGGTAATGAGAAAGAGGAGAAGGTGGATTCGTTTAAGCAATCACATCCGTGTGCCAAGTGTAAAACGGGACTTCTTTTTTTGTTATTGTTATAATATGGTTTGGTTGTGTATAACTCGACGTGGTTTTGCAAGCCCGATCATGCACCCATTTTTTCCTACTTAGCTGTTTACTAGTTATCGCCTAACTCTTTCCAATATTACACTGACCGAGCGTGTGAAACTACCGAGTTTTCATGAAAATATTATAAAATTGCAGGATGAAAATTTTTCATTCAATGCAACTCCTCCTGCACTTTATGAAAGGGTTGATGTCTTTTTTTTATGTGCGTGTGCTTCAACCAAAGATCATTTTCCTACTGTATTTAAAGCTTACCTATATTTACCATTAAGAAATTTAACACGCATGGCATACTTTTATTTCGAATTTTGTGCGAATATTTTCATACTTATAAGTAAATCAAAGAGTGTCAAGAATTTTTTTAAAATCTGACCCGGGAGAATATTCCAACTGTTCATCATAATATATAAGCATAGCTTCAGGCTCATATATCAAGTATACAGTATCAATTAGTCAACAAGAGCCTAAACATTATTCACCATTATATTAAATGTACTCACTTTTATGAATAAGTTTTATTAAGCAACTCCTTGGATGTTGACTTATTTGTCGGTTCTCCCATTTTGCCTCGAGGCATCTAAAGCGATTTGTTATATACAGTGTATTCTTCCAACTGTATTAGATGCAAGTAGTGTTTTCACGGATGATTTATGCTTTATATGATATGACAAGAATGATTGACTCTGTATGATACCGCTGTCAGTAGGGGGCTACTGTCCATACACAATCCATATTACTGCTAAATAGCATCATACATTTAGGTCTCTTATAGCCACTGAGAAAACACTTGTGCATGTGTGACCACCGACCAACCATCTCAATGGACAAGAATAGGAATTGGTTTTGGTGATGTGGTCACATCCCTATATAATACTTTGTTTGTAAGAGGGTCACAAGTAGGCATTGTTGATTGTTATTTCTACATATATTTACAACTTCGTATCACTTTCCTATTGAACGGAACTGGGGTGAGAGAGGTGCTCATTGTGATCCAATTGCCATTCTAAAAACGGGTTTCGGTTCTAGTGTAAAAGTATCAATAAAAATTATTGGTATTTCAACATCATTATATATTTATACTATGTACCTACGACATGCTTACAAGAATTTTTAATTAGTATTGGCGTCAGTGGCCTTCTAAGTTCAAATATTTCTTGGGTAAATAATCTCGTCGAGCTTATATTAGTAAAATCCGTAAAAGGTAGGAGATTATATAAGGATCGTTAAACTTACGTTGTGAGGGAACCACAGGCTTATGTAATGATTTCGCAAGCAGAGTAAGTATATATATATATTGTCATTGGAAAAGAGCAAAAGAAAAGGCGCAGCAACATATTACCAAGTGGAATGGTTGCATACATAAGTATGTATGCAATCTTAAGGATATCTTTGGAAGAGGAGATTTATGTGTGCAATGCCTTTATACAAATAAACACTAAAAGGAAAAGAGGGTTTCATGAGCAAGTCGTAAGGGTCAAAGTTAAAAATAAATGACCATGAACCAGTTCAAGGAATTCCCATAATCATATGAGGAACAGAACAACTGTGTGACTGATTCATGTTTGGTTTAAACTTTTTGAAGATGCAATTGTCATGTTGAAATGCCTACTTTGCATTCAAAATACACTTGTTGATGGCATCCAACAGGACTACTTAATATTATTACGCTTTGTTACTCTGGTTTCATAGAATTCTTGCCAAACCGCTCACATTTTCGCCGCTCCCGTCTTTTTTGTTTGTAAAAGCTAATGAAAGGAAATGGCTCTACTCGGCCCATCCTTCCTTTCACCATTAAATATAACTAGAGTACTAAAATCCCTTACAATTTGTTGATGGTAAAAATATTTTGTGAACATTGTATACATGCGAGATATTTTTAACGATTATCATTCCCCCTATTTTTAGATGGAGTTATAACAAGGTACAAACGTTTATTGAAGTTTTTGCAAAAAGAATTTTATGTAATACTAAATTCACAAAGGCAAATTGACAATAACAATGACAACACAACACACCGCGAAGAAAGGGAAAGGGGTTATTAAAATTTTAATGCGGGAAGAAAGGATGAAATTGATGTTTATCCAATCCCATTCATTGCCACAATGTCCAGCTTGACCCTTTGGACATGGAAAACTTGTAATATAAAGGTAACTCACCTTAGTTTCTATGCATATATGTATATACAGCTCGCGTCGATATTTAACTCCTTGTCATCAGCTAATACGCGTCTCGTTCCACTCTCCATACATATCGCGGCCTTTTTTCCTCAACGTAAATGTAAATTTAGACCCTTTCTGTATTTATACACAAACTTAATAATATCATTCAAACACAATGAAGTGACCGGAGATTGCCTACGTAACAAACATAAGAATGACATGTAATCGTGGTTGCTCACAGCAGGTTCAGTTTAAAGTGAAGCGTTAATGTTGTAGTTGTATATCTTGTATCCCTGATTTTGGCTGACCTTGCCTTGTCGTGATAATGTGTACATGTTTGTATTCAGTAACAAGAACAACAACAACGTCATTGTATACATATTACAGAAGTTGTTGAACGTATTAGAGGTTATAGAACTTGGTATAAATCTCATAACGAAGGGCCCGTCGTCACATTATTTCCAGTGAGTTGAATTGACCTTTTCCACTTCATTCATTTGAGAAGCTAATATAATCTCACCCTTTCTTCGATCCGCTCATGCGTAAGAAGGAAAGTGAGTTCGTAACATTACATAATGAAACTACTACTGTGTTTTGTCATTTCTTGTAGCACCATTGAGCCCTCCATCATCTTGAACGTAACATCATTTAACAGTGTAATGAACTCTCTAATTGACCTTAGAAGGTTCATTGGAAGATTTACGAATCTTGAGAATTGTTTATTTTATGCGTGTAGAAAGCTTCCTAAAATTAACCACGTAGAAAAAACATACATAAATGTATATCTGTGATATGCGTATTGCTTACTGCTATTCCCAGTTTGGGGTAATCACAGACGGCAAAACAAAAAGTTCCTGTCATCAATCAGTTCATGTTTATATTTTTGGGAAACAAACTTCCCTATCACATGCTACGAATCCATGAAATTTCTGAGAAAACGTTTCAAAATAAATTCTTCCAGAAAAAAAATGTAATTCATTCGATAAGTGGAAATTGCATAATAGTCTTTTGCATCAACATTTCCTTGGACGTGTAGTAGCAATAACCTTGGACTTTATGCTAGTCTCCATTTTTATTTTGGAAATATCTAGTAGTAAATCTATTACGTTTTAAAATGCATTAATGCAATCAAACGGGGACACTGGAGAGGGCGGAAAAACAATAACTTGAAATCAGATTAAACCAACTACTCGCTTTGAATTGAAAATTTTGGAATATGGATTTTCTTTTCAAGTAGTAAACTCACCGAGTAAAGATTATTCGCAGAAATAAGTGTTATAGGGTCTCTGTTACAGCTTCATTTCGAAGTTGTTGACGAATATCTAATATTTCCACTTCCACGAAAAGTAAGCGACAAATAAAAAGTATTACTTTTGGCTGTCATGCTCACATAACATATATTTATTCTCAGCTCCTGAGTAGCGTTGCGCTTACATGCATAACTTCCCATATATAATATACAAGGCACAAGCAGTACCTGCGATTCCCCTACATTGTAGCAAAGTTACCGAGATCATACATCATACACGCCTGAAGAAGAGAGCATTCTCTGTAGATATATAGTACAAAGAGCTTTCTTGAGTCTCACACTCAGCCCATCACTTCTTATGTTTTCCTCTTGCATTTCAGATTACGAGAGAGAGAGATGAGGAGAAGAAGTAAGTATATACTTACACATAACTTTCGGTTTGTTTTCATGACCATTGCCTTCTAACTCTTATGGCCAGGCAAAACAACATCCAAATGGTAACTTCAGGTTTAAGTTGACTAGTACGGGGTTACTTTATCCCATTGTGAGATGAGCTCACGGCCAGCAATGTAGTTACGAAGCGGAGCTGAGCTCTTCTTCAACGATTTAGCCTACCTAGACTGTATGTGAAATATAAATCTCTTATACATTATTATCTCCGTTGATTTTTAAAAAAAACAACGACTTCAGCCTCAGTTTATTGAAAGCGTTGATTAAATCATCTACCACTACTATTTATCACGTAGTTTGTAAATATTTACATATTGACTCTATATACCCCCGTATACGATAACAAACTGAGAGCGGAAGTATTTTTCTGCAATTTAGTATAAAAAATTAAATTAATAACAGTGTTATAGAGAGGTTGTGAAAGGATTGATGTATTTGTGTGTAAGTTTATTTTTAAAGTGAAAGAATTTTTTTGAATGGAGAAAGTTAAAATAAAGCTCACAATCATATCTCTCTCTCTCTCCCCCAACATGACTTTTATGCAATGCTGAACACTTTTATTGTGTATATCTTTGGTTACCCCTGTTTATGTGCTCCACAGGGTGAAAAGCTTGTTTACGACTTGCCACATAACGTTGTTATCAGTTCTTCAGAGGATTAGCTTCGGTGGTTTTGCATCTCATGTTTAAGCAATCACTCTGCATTTTTTTTAGCAAGAGTAAGCAAGCAAGCACCAAAAACTCCTCTCCAACCTTTATGTTGCTGAATGACAGGTTGTGCGGATGCGAATAGAATGGATTGTGCATGTAATTTATATTTGTAGAGCTGTATAAAGTTGTTTAAAAAAGGATTTATAAATTTGTAGCTATTATTAAGTATTCACCCCCGTCTCATGCTTAGTGCTCACTCACCACCATACCAACTCACTGACGTTGACTTACACTCCTTTCAACTCTGAAGCTTGTTGTGTCAGTTACAAATTACAGTGTAGGAACATGTGTTTTACTCACCTGTGCACTTGCTTCTCATCTCCGTGAATATCATCATGTGAACTCATCATCGGATTTTGATTGTGAGCACAATTTACACAACGAACATTGTAATATACGTAAAGTACGTGATGCAATGAAGCAGAAATATCTATAGAATCTTGTGCACTTTCACACATTAAAGTTGGACTAGACATTTTGCTGTTTTTTTTTGAGATAAAAAAGAATGAAAAACTAGTTATTGTATGAGTGCTTGGAAATCGACCTTTTATGATCCTCGAATCACATCACCTTTAATGACTCAAAAATAATTTTTCAGCCGTGTAGTACTAGCATGGTCGGCGTCAAATTGGAATTTCAAGCATTTGTGTAGCAACCCTCTCTCATTCTGGAAGCCGACTTTCTTGTATATGCGTAAGCGATGTGGTGTGGGATTAGATGATCTCTTACGTCCACGCATCCCAATCCAAGTTGTTATTTGTGGAACGACCTACTAAACAACTGAAACTACGTATGTAGATCCGAGTCAGAAAGCGTCATGATTGGGTAAACCCCAATCACCCAACACGTTTCAGGTAATGAGAAATTTGTAAAAACTACCTTCATACATTTTCGTCATAATTACATGCATAGGTATACATTAGCTCTTGATAACTTCTTGATGCTTATCCATTTATTTGGTTCGACAATGATTACTAACATCAACGGTAGTTAATTGCATGTCCTTCTGTTTAATTTGCGAGGACATCAAAGAATGCATTATTGTTTTGGTTACTTGATGATTCATTAACGTTAAAAATATGGACTTTTACAGTTTCGGATCAATATTAGTCAAACGGAGAAAGATTTTATCATAAAGTTTTTTAATTGTTTCATGCTTTGAAATAAGGGGTTATGCAATACATTTTAAATTTAAACTGCAATAATTACTGAAATAATCATTGTTTGGGTGATTTGACGTTAAGGATTTCATTAGCTTAGCAGCCTTCACCGATTACCCAGCAGGCAGATCAATCAAAAAACTTTCGGTCTACATACAAAGAGCTTGAAATGATTGACTGAAACTGCCTAAATTAGCAATGTAATTATCCTTTTTCATTTTGTTCCCCAGGACAACACAATTACAACCATGGTAAATTTAATTTTGCTAGAACTCATACAAAGTATATGCAACATGCAAGAAAGAAACATGATGTTCTGATACTGCTAATGCAAATCAACCAACTTATTTGGCCTAATGATGCATGCATTTTAAATTTTGAGCAAGAGTTCTCTCCTGTCATATTAAGATGAATGATCAATAAAGGATTTGACAATGGCTTTTTACACTGATGTCAGTCTTGAAATGCAAGCATCTATCTTGTTTGATAATAATATATTTGTGTTTATTATATTAACGGTAAGCACGCGTAGTGACAGACTTATAAAGTGACACGTCAATATAAAATCTTGTCTCAACTACACAATAGGATAAAAGTTTGTAGGTAATAATTGAATATAATTTGATTTGGTGAGGAAAGGGTGATCTGGAAACATTGATTGGCATGAGCAAATACTATGTTAATGTTGAAAAAGTATATGGCATATAAAAAAAGAAACTCTCGCTTTGAACAAATGCTTCGCTCGAATAATGCACTATAGACACGTAAACAAGCACGGAGAGACACATTATCTTCATAATTGCCATAATCGTCATCATCATCTACAACAACTTTTGGTAATCTCATCTCAGCGTACGCTTTGAGTACTTGAATATGTGCTTATTTATATTGTATACTTTTTTGATGCAAAGAAAGAGTCCTTAATGGACATTCACATCAAATTTAGGCAAGAAAAAGGGTTCACTGTGCTGCTCACTAATTTACTCCACTAGAGTAAGAATAAAAACACATCAAGAGCTTGTAGAGCTGCTCTATCATCTTTTCCTTTTCGTCATTGTTGCATTGTGATGTGATGTGAGTGAAGGTAGGAAAAGCGGCAAAAAATGGTTCAAGTCCGCAGATATACTTGTACGAATGCAAACACATATAGACACACACACATTACAATACATTACAAAGAAATGTGCTCATCACGTAAGTGAGCATAAGGAGCCACATGAGATAGATATAGTAGTAAAAAGAACGTCGGTACAATCATATGAGAAGCTGTCATAAGAATGAGAATTATGATCACACGCTCGATTATGAACGTCCAAAGTGGATGAAGGCCTAGAGAAAAATAGAGATAAATAGATTGATCATCATTGTAAAAGAGGAGAAAAAACTATAAGCTTTTAAGTTTTCTTGGACAAGACATAGACTCGAATTAGTTTAAAGAAAGCACAAAAAATGTAACTGAAATACGAAAATATATATTTGGATATATAGTAAAGTAAGCATATCGGATACTTTTAGATGGCTAATATGAATGATTATATACTTACTCATCATAAACACATACGTGAATATTATACATACGTAAATAATAGCCTGCTGTATGTTGTGTTAAGGCTCAGCAGGTATAAGATGGAAACAAAACAAAAAAATATGTTAAAATAATTTCACGTAATGCATCTAAATAAATGCTGCATATCTCCGACAAAAGGGATTCACAAGAGATAGACTTACATCACTCTTTTTTACATCATTCCTTAACTTTTTAATACTTTACCTGACTGCTGGTTTCTACTTAGGTATATACATATATTTCCATGAATAGAGAGCAATAATATATATCACACATATATGTATTAAGCTGTTTCCTCCATGGAGCTAAAACCATGTCTTACGTACTTAAAAAAACAACACATAGGTTATTATTATCAGTATGCCTACTCAGTCTGTTTTTAGGGGGAATGTGTAAATAAAGTGTTTTGATACAATAGGGATTGCACAAGTTTGAGTACTTACACAATCCTGCCAATTTAATCGTCGTTTACATTTTTTGAAGAACATGTGAACAATAAAAATAGATCACTTTATCACGTAGCTGGATGGTAATTATGTAGGTAATGTTGTAACTAAGTTTGTCTGTCTCTCCATCGAAATTCGCTCGACCACATAATATCTCAATCGATACTAAATTTGGCAAATTGGTAATACAGATATCAAAGATCTTCTTTAAATCCCTTTGAGCCAACGCAGTTTTGTGTAAAAATTGAAAAGTAATAATGTAGTAGGGAATGTAAAGGCTTAATTGCTCGGAATCGGTAGGTCACAGTGGTTTTTAGTATCTCATAGAAATTTAAATAGCATTTTAGAGTAATTTTATTGGCAAGTCATAATAATTTAAGTAGTAATTCATATTGCCTTCAATAGCAAGTACTTATCATTCAATTGTGCTTTTATCCTGCATTGCAAGCAGTTTATCCCAACTGAATCTTGGTTTGAAGCGTGATAAAATAGTGAGCACAGATGAAGCTGACAGCATCATCCTGAATGCGAGAGTAATGTGAGTTTTTGTCACATTTCGTAAGCGTAAATATCTGTGTTTTCCTCAGCATGAGAATGCT
>JAANSM010000079.1:0-53175 GCA_036850725.1 Orchesella villosa | reverse complement strand
AGCTAGCCGTGGGCGATTCTTGAGATTACAGATTAAGGATTACGAGAATCGCCAGATTAAATAATCTGAATACGGTAATCTAGATTATGTCCTAACCCTGCATGTGGTAATGCTCATGAGGATTAATTCGACGTCTGCTATTAATATGACTTCATCTTGCCATATGCTTTTGGATGGAATTTTGTTGTAAATGCCTTGAGGTACTATGCTACTTACTTTATAATTTTCTTTACATTGTGTCTTTCAATGATGGGAGAAAATCTAGGGAAATTAGGAAGGAAACTTCTTAGTTTGGAAGGTGAATTGGATGAGTTTCCTTTCTTCATTTTCCACCGGAAGCATTCTATAAATGATGCTCTTAATTTCGTAGATCATCATAGAATTGAGAGGTCGTTTTGCATGACGAAATACTGAATCAATTTCGTGAGTGCAGTTACCCATGAATGCATTCAATCTTTCTGGCACCGATTTTCTTTTTCATATCCCAAATTTGATTGAAGTTGCACTTTTAAACTAATAAAGTGGCGCTGTTTGACAATAGTCGCTTTGCAAAGACGTATGTTGGAGGAAATGAGCAAAAAAGTAAAATAATACGATGACCCGAAGGGTTCTATGCTTCCCTGAAAACATTATTGGCAAGTGCAATAAATATGCTTAGGAATAATATTTCAGTATGAATTCTGCACACTGATCGTAAGCGAGCTCATTCAAATGATAATGGAAGAGAATTGCGAAGTCTATTCATTGCTATTTCACAGCTGAGAAAATCTACTAATTGATTTCTTTCATAGAAGGGGAACATGAGCAAATTTGATTTCGAAATCTGCAGTCGCAGAATAAATTTTAATTGCACTATTGCCAACATCTGCTAACAAAGCATTCTCTATTCAGTTTACTTGAAAAAGAGCGGAATGTAGATTGAAGCCATGACACATTAATCATTTTGTGTGTTCCAATAACCCATGGCGTCAAGCGCGTGGAAGGATCGACAATCATGTATAGCACATTTTTTGGAAGTCTTCGTTGTTGTATAGACACTTTAATCAATAAGTAAATGTCAATCTACAACCAAGGTATACACCTTCTATATCAAATACGAATATATATGTCATGAGTTCTGAGTCTCTCATGTTTTTGACGGTACATTTATACATAAATATTGCAGGTACTATTGATAAAGTAATTGTTGAGTGTGTATTCCAAACACAAATCAAATTCCAAGTAAGCTAGATACCTAATTGACAATGCTCAATTACGAGCCAGTTGAATGGATGACTAATGAAGGAACACCATAAATTGCTCAACTTTCAGAAGAGAAGTCAACCATGATTGCAAGTTCCTTTCATCCATGCTTGGTTCTGGAAGCGTCATTCCCTAGAATTTCTCATTCTCCTTCAATTTTCCAGGACAAAGAGTTTCAAATTATTTACGCATGCCGCATGTCTATACCAATCAATTTGTATTCTACCAATGTCCACAGTTGCTCTCTGAATTTCATAACAGCCAAAGAGAAAACCATTTGATTAGTATTCCAATTACATTTTCTGAGCTTCCCCCGAAACATTCGTATAATGTTTTTTTCAAACCTCCTTCATAGCACATTTATGGTAATACTGTAATTGAAACTAACAATCAAATAAATTTAGGCGCATCAATGGACTACTTTCATCAACATTCCGACACATTTTATCACCTCGTGCAGGGAATGGACTGGTATTATTTCAGGTGAGTCAGTGAGCCTAGCTCAAACTCACACTTTCTCAGCCGTAGAAGAGCTAGTCAAGATGAAACTTTAACATAAAACGTTTCCTTTTAATGTCTTCTATATTCCCACAAGGTTGGAGTCATTTTAATGCCGTCTCGCCACTTCGTCTCTTCTCCATTTATATATTTCTCTATATATTCTCTCGAGTACTTTCTTCCTTCTTCATTTCCACTTATCTTTCTCTATTTTTAACTTGTTTCTCGAGAAAAACGTAACAAGCAAATGAATACCGAGACAGAGAATACTTCTATGTTTCATGTCAAAAGGGGGCAAATGTAAGTGAGCACTATAACATTATGTGTCAGCGAGGTAAGTAAGGTAAATCGAACTTAAAAAATAAGAAAGTCTTTTAGTTCTCACAAATAAATAAGAGTGGATCTGTTACAATATGGGATGCACGACAAGGTGCATCCAGAACTTGAGACAGGAAAAGTAGATGGAACTCTTAATGTCTCCTCCATCCTTTTTTATGGCAATGAAATAGAATGATAGTACTATTTCTTTGTTCCATTTACGTCGGTTATACTAATTCCCTGATTCAATAAAGGAAACTAGATACGAATAATACGAATACGAATGAAGGAGACTGGCTACAATTGCCTTTCAACGAAATGTTTGAGAATTTGGGTAGTTACTGGAGTGTCCTTTACATTGCATTCAGAACAGACAGACGGACAGACACGGCGATTTCATAAAGTACATAGTTAGACAATCCGGTGAGCCAACAAGCATGTGTATTATGGCTCTTTTGTTTCGTGCTTGACTTTCATAATATTCCAAAAATGGAGTTGAGCGTGCATTTACTTTTCCTGTGGAAAACTAATACTCACATTTATTCCAATGCTCTCCTTACCAAGCTGAAACCTGATACATCTTCATATATGCACGACACCATCACTCCATACTTAAATAAAACCTATTAAAAGCACAAAATACTGTATTTTAAGCCAAGAGTGAGTTTTTTACGTGAAGTTTTTTTTGTACTTTGGGTTCCCTGAGTTCATACCTCCTCTACTTTCTAGCCAAACAAGGTAATTTTCCAGTAGCTTCCGGTGAGATGTTTCAGATTATTTTGGAGTCAAGTATTTTCTCCATAATGTAGTATACGAATATGATGTTCATTGCTATCATCATTACACTACAAAGTACAGCAAGTCCGTAGGCCTGTACAGTAGCTTACCACTTTTTATTCTTGTGTCGTCGCACATTAAAAAATATTATGCTCCAATGAATGGTTTGTCCTTCGGGAGCCATTCATAGTCGTTATGTATTTAAACTGAGGAGGAGAAGACCAACAAACCTATATTTCAAATACATGGACATCTCGCTTGATATTGTATGAATGAGCAAAGTAAATGAAAAAATAGGTTTGTTTAGTACAACCTTTATTAAAATGAGGGAAACTTAGTTAGAAACTATAAACCATGCTGCTTAACAACAGAAGGTACTCCTCCTCCAGGTATCCATACCCTTTCACATCCACATCTAATAGTTTAATATGAAAAGTGGGTTCACTTTCACTATAACGTAATAGCATGAGTGTATTTCACCAGCAACGACATCAGCGCCTGTTCTAAAAATAGGAAGGAAAGCCCTTAGCATTCTCCTGTATGCACCTCTTGAGTCCTTAAGAGTACACCCTTATGAATGAGTCCTTAAGAGTGCATCTCTTGACTTGAGTCCTGATTCCCATTACTCAGCAATTTTAACTAACAGCGTACGTTATATGTACATGCATAGATAAGTACTTGCATACATTGTGATGAACGTGACTTTCTGAAATAATTTTTTTGGAAGATAATCTAGAGAAATAAAACATGAAGTGTTAAGAGAAAAAAACAGGTAAGTTGTAAGTATAGGGAAGGGTTGTATAATAGCTGTAGGGAATAAGAGTCTTTTACCCAAAAAAGCCAACTCGAGAAAGTCATTATAACCTGAAAGTGACTGAATGTAATGGAAAGCGAAGCATATTACACTACTTTTTATTCCTTTTATTAACTGTGACTGACTAACCCATATAAAATGAATGGCGAATGTAGCCAATATGGAAATATTGAGCGAAGCAACGATATCCATATATATCCAACATAAACTGCAGTTTTGATACTGAACAGGAAATCCTATAGACCTTTTTTACCTTCTCTGATTGTAAATGTCACCAGAAAAACAGTAGTAAACTGAGAAAAGAGGGTTTATAGGTACCTTTAAAAGTAATGTGATATATGAAATCCAGTATCCAACTTTCTTCTACACGTTGCTCACTTTTTATAGTACAAAGTGTGCCCATACTTATGCTTGCTTAAGAAAAAAATGTTTAGATTCTTATGCACGGTAGCGGATGTCGTTTTGCAACTTTTCAGGGAAAACTTTTTTCTTTCCTTTTTTCTTGATTTGGCTCACCCAGAGTTTTGAATGTTTGGCTGACATGCATATAATGCTCATTGTATGTCCAATGTCTGAAAACCGGCTAGTTTAACTAAAATGTCACAAGTCAAGTTGGAAGAGTGGGAGTCTTCCTCTAAATTCTTCGGAGAGAGAGAGAGAAAGAGCTCCCTTCTCCAAGTGACTCTATATTTCCAACCCAAAAAATGGTATATAATCGAGCACTATATTGTGTGTGTCTCCTGTGTACCTTCTATACAACGGTTGACGTTGTTCTCAAAACGAAATCAGGTAACATGCTCAATCTATCCGTTGTGACACACTCATGTATTATGTATAACCGTGTGCGTACACATATATTATATCCTCTGCAACTTTCTAAAGGAACCGTTATGTCGTTGGTGGCGCTCTTAAACTGCCGTTAAATGAAAAGTTACAACTTCTAGGGAATACATTGAGCTTATCAAAATTGATTGCTTTGAGAACCCAATCCAGCGTTTTAAATGGTATTGCTTAAAAGGATTTAATCCATATTGACTTTACTCACGATCATATATGTATACATATGTGTTTATGCACTTATTTGCGCAAAAAATTAAGTGCGGGCTTGGGGTTCACTCCACATCCAGATGATGATGATAGTGATGAGAGAGAGAAAGAGAGTTCATTTACGTTCCCCATATTATTATTAAGGATACCCTTAGGAGATGTTTCTTAGGAGATTACTTGGGATTTACTGCTTCAAGATAATTGATTTGTTGAAGATATTGGATAACAGAAAAGTTTTAATAAGGTCCCCAGGCTCAGATCAGCATGTTGATGGTTGGGAGCAGTAGCAATGAACACGTACAATGCTACTAGCTTGCATATATATTGAGTCTGAGAAGATTACATGGCTTGTATTACGTTAGCCTACCACAATTACTAAGTACGTCAACGACGTCAGTCAGCTCATTCGTTAATAGCTCTCCGCTTGAGGATGAAGAAAGTCTGTCGTTGAAAAGTAGAGCTTAGCACATCTAGCCACCATATGTGTAAAAGCTATTATTATATACCCTTAGCCTATAACAGCACTCAACCAAACTAGTTGATATTTTGTTGCTGTGCTATGCGATGTGAGTCTGTTGTTTAGATTGAAACTCCCTCATCCAACTTTCCTCTTTGTTCGTCTCCATATGGTCGAAATAATTTTGATTGGGACATTGAGCCCAAGCTTTCTCTCCCTCATCCTATTATCTGTATAATTTACAGTTGGCTGCTTGCACTGTGTTCACTGCAGATAATGTGCATTTTGGCTGTACCCAAGTCCAGCGTACAGAATGTAACCGACGTGCAGCAGAGTTAGATTAAATGGCATTCCCGGTTTTTTGCTATGGTCTGGTGGTCCCGTATTAAAACTGCTCATTTAACCGTTAATATTATCATCGTCAGTATCATCATTAGTATGATCATCATTATATCTTTGTTGTCTAGAACCCTTTTGTCTCTCACATCATTGCTTTTGATATAGCATGTTTCGTCAACCCAAGTGTTTTTCAATGTTAGACCAAAAATAGACCGAAAATATAGACGAAATAATATTATGTTTGTCTCGTGAACCATTAACTGCCGGCAGTACGATATGATTGTGTACGAACGTACGTGCAAGAGACATTGTTTAATTCTTTGGGAAGATATTGAAACTTCTTTAGTTGAAGCGAGACAAGAGTGTAGTTAGTCACAAGTTTTGCCGCAGAATACAACTTTCCTTTATAGCTTGAGGACCTTAGTCGCTTCCTAATTTGCACTTTTTGGTCACAGAATAATAAGGACGAGAGATGGTGGGGGGGATTGATTCTTTGAAAGCACAATGGCAGTCATCTCATGCCAACAATCAGATGAGAAAACTGGAAAGTTTTGAGTTCCTTCCCTCGTCTCTCTCACTTCCGTGCTGTATGACAACATTTCTAATTTCAAAGGACTGGATGCGTGTTAAATTTTGTTGGTTGGAGGGGATTTGGCGTGTAGAATTTGATTTATTTTGGGATCATGTTGCAGAATTTCAGAGGGAAAAGGAGAAAGTACTACTCCTCTTTTAGATGGATTAGCACGACGAGCGCTGAGCGTACTCACACACACACAGTCACATACTTATTTGAAAGCGGAAAGAGAGGAAGAAAAGTTGTTTCGTTTGTGTGAGTGTGTGAGTTGGGATGAGGGGAGAAAGAGAAGAAGCAAGTGATAATGAAAGTGAAAGCCAAGATATGAGCAAAAGTTGTTGATGATGGGGGAGAAAAGGGAAAAAGAGAGTAGATAACTTCTATGGATGATGATGTTGGCCACGGATCATAGCTCCGAGTTTTGGTTTCATTAGAGTTCCACACGACATTCATGATCATCCGTGTTGCTAAAAAGCGGACGTATTATATGAGCGAGACACGCCAAACCAAATGCTTTTCGGTGAATCCTGCTCCTGCCATAACATTCGACATCACTCACAAAAAGGAGAAGCAGCTATCGAGAAGCAACTCTGTGGCTTTTCTCTCCTGGGCATTTTAATGAAACTCTCTGCGATATTCAAGTACTCTCTTCCTGTTGTTCCTAGTGATTGAACCTATTTCCTATGTATGTTTTGTTTTTCCATGTGTCTTCTCTTTCTTTTACCTACTGAGCACAGAACTAATGCAACAGAGTACTAACATCGCAAGCTTTGGATGAGAAAAGTCGATTTTTTCCAAGGGCTAAAAAGTGAGCGAGTTTGAGACAAAATGCTTTCAGGTGTAGAATAAGTTAAACATGTCCAATGTAACCACAATCCAATGTCCTTCATCAAAAGAAGACATGGAAAATCACTGGTGATTTCTATCCTTTTTTTCTGCAAGAGCATTAGAAGAATAACTAAGCTATATATGTTACTTTTTCCACTCCATCCAATTTAAGCCAGAACGAGAGAGTGGTGAAGAGTGAGAAAGATGAGAAACTTTTTTCTCTCTTGATACCAGATCATCATCATCACCAGTGTTGGAAAGAGGTATCAGAAAAAGTATTCAAGTGTGTTGTTTTAGAAATCCCTTCAAGTAGCCAAAAGTATGTGGAGGTATTAGGCCAATATGGATCTCATGATGGTCATGATAATTCTTGTTGAGCCTCTGCAATACTCCCTCTAGCTCTTGGAGCTCCTCTTATTTCACACTTATACATTCTTCTTGAACCATTTCAAGAGGGATTTTCGTACCACATAGTCTCCATGATTGCTTACGATATTAAAACTTAACGAACACCTTCACCTTTTTTTCTTAGAAGAACCAATCGTCGTCGAGATCATCACTTTCATTACTTTCCTTGAGGACGTCACCACACCGCCATCACTTTTCAACTTGTGACTTTATTTTTAGGCACTAAACTAGGTACAAACTAACCCGTAGCTTCTCTTTATTACACCCTCTGATTTATAGTTGCGATCAGCATTAGCTACCTATTCTGTACACACCACTATACAGCCAAAAATAAAATCATCACATCATCATCATCACCATAAACCGTTTCAAATGAAAAGCCTGAATGTTTTTAGCAATTACCAAAAATGAGTGGATTTCATGAAAAAAAGGTTAACTCTACATTTTCTCTTCAAACTTTTCTACATCATCAGCAAACAACATTCAACACAAATCACAAAAGTAACGAATGTGCCCACCAAGTCAAACGTTTGTGAATGGTGTAATAATGTGGAACAAGGGGCAATGCTGACGAGTTGGTGGAACTACTGAATCAACTTATTTTTTTGGGACTTTTGCTTCTGGCCATAAAGTGCTAATAGTGCTAACTAGCGACGTGGCACTTGCAAACAATCTATCCACTTTCATATACCTAATTGTGTAGGGAAAGTAGACTTTTTTCCAACGTTCACTCCCAACCTTGTTTGTATGTAGGATACTCATATCATATATATACATATTATATGGCATGAGGACAGGGTACCTAACACCCCGAGGCTACTTTATTTAGGGCTCTGGAAAGAGAAAAAACTTGTTTGGAAAGTGTCTCAAACTGTGAGAGAAAAGTAGAAACCTTCATCATCTTGAGGCTTGTTGTGAGTTCTTCTCGTCTGTCCAGTAGAATCATGTAACTTATGTCATTCTACAAGGGAAACACTTACATGTGCTACATGCTACATGGATGCATCCACTTGTCCTCTCTCCTCAAAAGTTATACATTGAATGTCAGTAGTACGCATGTAAACATAATTCTCTTAGTAGGAAATGTTCTTCACAAAATTATTGTTTTTTTTAGAAAAAAATCCAATCTCAATTGTAATAATATTGTTCAACTTGTCATGTTTAAATGCCCACGTATCCTTTCCTTCTCTTGATTTATGGAGAAAGTAACAGAGAATAAAATGGGAAGGAGTGGCTACGGTCTGAGTTTTTAAGATGTCAGTGGCAGAAAATGGCTTCATAAATTTTGCCGTTTTGTATGAACACGAACGCTACCAAATTTTCACAATGTTTCATTGAAACAACAATTTAACAATAAATATACTAAAATACCTAATAGCTAGTACACTAAAAACGTTATTTATTACGAGAGCTAGACCTCGAAATTTCCAGTTGCTTAGTCTCGCGCAATGAAGACAGTCGATGGAAGAAAAAGTTTATTTTGGTTGGAGAAAGCAGGAAGATATATGTAATCAATATATAAAAACAATCCATTTCATCTTTTTTTGTCTGAAAACGAACCTATTAGTGGATCAGAGCTTAAAAAAAGTTTTTGAGAGGTGGATGAGAAAAGTTTTATCGCCATCCCTTTTTGTATTCGGTAGCTTCTAACCATCAAAGGAAATATTCTGGGGTAACTGTAGCCTGGAGTAGGACAGCCTTGAATTTCATTGGATACAGTGGTTGTCTGAAAAAAATAGAGAACAGGAAGAGTTATATATAGCATTGATATGCTTTTACGTTGCATACAACTTTGTACCTACGGCCTACTTAATATATTATTATGCATCTTTCTATACAGATGTATATTATGAAGGAAGTCGAGTTTTACGTCACATCATTTCATATACAACGCATTTTGCATATTTTTTATTGAATATATATATCCATTCGATAACTATCACTACTTCCCATTACTCAAGTAAAAGTGTGCGGCTTATAAGTAACTCATATTTTTTTGCTGGGTTTCCCTATCCAAGCTCTCTATTTGTAGGAGGGCAAAGAGTACAGAGGATAGTGAGTAACTATCTTGTGTGGCTTCAATATGATCCATAAAAAGTATATACCTATGATATTATATATGTGTAAAGCCAGCTGTCAAATCCAGAGCTATTTTATGCTAATGCACAAGATTTTCCTCTCATCATTTCTTATTTTTATCAACTACTAGCCATCCCATGCAAAAAAAACTTTTTTGCTTCATCATGTGTATTGTAACCCGTATTAAAGAGTCTCCTACGCCTTTCTTCTGCTCTCATTTCACTCTCTTGCCTGAGCTAAGTAAAGACTCGTTGTTATCCGACCATACCATATCAAACCACACCACACCAAGTAACCTTTTCCAAGTTGTGGTTTCATTTAATGTAAAATGAATGCATTCATCCGTTTCAAAGGGTAAGAGAGAGAGAGAAAAAAAGTAACGTTTTTCTACTCTTTTTTCCCTCCCACTCACTCTTTTCCTATAACTTTATCCACCGAACGACATAATTAACCCGTAAGTTGAAGCATTACTTTGTGCAGAAGTTATTTTATTAAGCGACTCCGAGAGAAAGCTCGTTTTTTGTAGAAATGTCAAATAAAAATATCTCCTTTCTCTCATGACAAGACTCCGACTTCTAGAAAAGAAATGAAATTAGAGGAATAAAAAATACGCTCTCTCATGCTTGACAGACATTCATATGCAGAGAAAATATTGTGACTTGCATCAAAACTACTACTTTAGCGTTCCCAGCATTCTCTGTCCTACTTTTAAATCGTGGAAACTATTCTCTCAAGCATGAAAAATGCAAGTCATTATCATTTGATGATTAAGAGAGAATTATTTCGCAAATTTTACAAAAAGTTACAAAATCTTCTCTCTGTCTCTTGTTAAACTTAGACTCGACAGAGCCAGGAACCATACATATAAGTAAAAGTTTATGGGGCAATGTGGAATTTCGCAATCTGCACCTGGTATTGCAAACAATCCTTGGAAAAAAACCTTTGCAATTTCCACTTCAGGCCAAAAAAAACATGAAGCAACGTTTCTTGTTGTGCGCAATATTCTCAATGATTACATTTTTGATTACTTCATACCACAGCGGATAAATTTAAGACAATGTCTGTAATTAAACCTATCCTAATGGTTACTTGTACACTTATAATATGTGTTTAGGAATGACACAAAAATCCTCTTTCCGCCATTTACTTCTCCATACGGAGAAAGGTTTACACCATTGCAATATATATATATATATATATATATATATATATACGTGTGTACAACGCTGCCAAGAATGAAATGTACGGACATTCATCTCACTAAAACCTTTAAAGAGAAAGGGAAGCTCAGCATTTTCCTCTCCGTGACGTCTACTCCAATGTTGAATGTTCTTTTTTAGTTTGAATATGAAATTCTCGAGGGAGGTATCAGCTACATGTAATGGGATTGATACTTACCCAACAAACCTACCACCTACCTACTTAACTCTATATCTAACTAACATTTGCCACCTTCCTATATGAATCCCTGCTTATACTACCAACTTATCATTACTCAACAAGATAGCCCATGAAATTCATTCTCATTTTCGTAGAGAAACAAGTCAGTGGCTAAAAATCAGCTTAGGAAGTTCGCCGAAAAGAAGAAACATAGTCCAAGGGAAAGTTAACGAGTATCTTTATACGCAACCAGAAACTGATGAAAAGTGACATGTTGACTGCTCATCTATGTGTCTGTACATTATTAGCAACTTTCTCTATATAATAGTTAACGCCGTCTTTATATCAAAATCCTCTCTCCATTTACTCTATCCTCACTTTCTTCCATGTTGGGTCAAATTAGAAGGAAATTTCTTTATTAGACAGGATTCTCACGGCGTGACGATGATACTGAGAAATGCATTTTCATGGAAAGGGCTTAATTTGATCTCACAAAAGTTCACAACATTTATATAGGATTCGTTTGTGTGTGAAAGAGCTAACTTAATGAATTTTCACACGTGCTCACAATACATGTACTCCAGACAGAATCGTAATAATGTTTTTCTTTGTCTGCCAACTACCAAAGAGTGCCAACGTGCTATGAGAAAATGCACATCACATATATACCTGCTTAATATCTTTAGAGAAGTTATGAGAAGAAAAAGCAAATCAAACTGAAACTAGTGACGTCCTATTTATTCCTATACTTGTATATATAAGTACATCTCACTGACTGCCTCTTTCATTCAACTCATAATGGATGGGAGTAAGCATGAGAGTTTTTTCCAGTGTACGTCATACCACCATATACCTAAACACAATGTGATTTTTCTGCAGGCAAATAAAGAAACTAGAAAGTCTGCAAAAAAGGGAATGCTTCGCCAAATCCAATTGGGCACTGGGCCAAGGCTCGGGATAAACTGGGCTCTTTTCACAAACATTTTTTTCCGGTGGTTTCGATCATACTAGATTCTAATAAGGTTTGTTCTGTTTTGCTGGAGCTAAGCTTTACGTGTTTGTTGGCTGTGGCAAAATCCTTAAAATGTTCATGTTCTACAAGACGACTTCACAAAAGTTAGAGATTTTTTCTGCTTCTCCCCATTTCTCTACATGAGCTGGATAAAAACACTGTTGGAGCTGAATACATCATTTGCACTGTTTCATAAAGGAGACAACTTTTTTCTAATAACACGAATGTATGCATTTGCAAAGCAAAACCTTGTGTGTGTACGTACACAAATGTTTACTACGTGCATGCAATCTTCTATTCATTTTAGTAAAAGCAAATAACGATATAGAAGTAACGAATTGAGTCGCCATATTTATAAGTAGTATGGATGGCGGCATTGTTTGTTAAATTGTAACGCTGTTGCGTTGCTTAGAAAACATAATAGCTGCTCATAGTTTAGCATGTACTTACGTGTACCTACGATTAAGAAGAAAAAGCCAATATTGCCATAGTTTAACCTTGTAATATTGTTATATACTTTTATCCTCTTCATCTCCGTTCCACACCAGCACAAATAAAAATGTATATTGCAATCTTGAGAGATTTTTGTAAATATTAGTTAAAACTATATACATTATTCTGTCTACTATATTTAGTTCCTCTCCCTGTAGCTATTTGCTTTATCTTATTTTGCCATTTCTTCACTTTTCTTCTCATCCAATTGTCTCCCTCATTTCTAAATATATTTCTTGGAATCAGTCTGGATGGGTTGTAAATAGGTATGCGTGTTTGACGCAGATGTTGTGACAAGTTTCTCCCTAACTTTCTCCTTTCTCTGAAAACAAAGTTTAGTCCCAGAATCCTTCTATTTCTGCGCAAAATAGTTTGTCATCTTGAATGTATTCATGGGTGCATGCAACAAAAATGTGTATATAGACATTTACACGGTGAATGGAGTTACTTATTCGGTTGCCGTTTCACTTTTGTTTCTCTCCTTCTCTAAATCAGTAAGGATTATATAGGTAGGGATATAAATGGAGCTATTTATTTATTACTTACACACGACACTGACATGCTATCCGAGTGTTCTAACACGGAACAACTTCTTTCCATTCGAAAATATTTAGGGAGCGTGTAGAAGCATACCTACTCTTATTGGAAAGTTAGTTACGTAAGATAGAAATCGAATAGGAAAAGTTAAGTAGCAGTTCCATAGAAGTTCAAGTTGCTCCTGTCGCTTGGGTTTGGTTGGACCGACAAGTTGTCGTAGTTCTGACATTATGCTATCAACTATATGTATGTAGCTATGTGGTTTAGGTTAAAAATTGGTTGGTGTGTGTGCTCACACTGGCACTCCCTCCAACATTGAGTTCTCCCGACAGGTCGGAAAAAATAAGAGGAAAATTGGAGAAACCACCATGCAAAATACATGCTTTCGTAAAACTCACAATAATAAACTTTTATAATGTAGGTATCGCATGTGTCTATATTTATATGGCTCCATGATGATCATGATGGGAGAAGTCCTAAGAAGAATTTAAGAGGCCACACTGAAACAAAATAGGAAGCCATATAAATACCATTGTAGGTGATGTGATAGGATGGTGGTGCACTCTCATTCTGGCTAATAATTAGTACACGTCGAACAAGGTTGAATGGTAGGATTGGATGACGCTATCGATTACACGCGGCAGCAGTCACATTCCTAGAATTAGGGTTTATTCATTTTAAATTGTATAATATTATTATGAATGTATGTATTTGGTATGAGTACCTTATTACCTTTACCACATTCTGACTTTGTACTACGTCGTTAGTCAACTGTGACTCGGAATGAGAGAGAGAGTCTTATGAATTGTCAGTCAAATATTATTTTAAGCTTAGCCTCATTGTATCAATGCATAAAAGGACTGTATACTCTTTGGATTATTTCAAATTTGCGACGCTACAAAAGTTGTCTTCATCCTACTCCTCTTTTCTGCTAGTTGGAGAGCTTGCTTCAAATGAAAAAGTGGAGGATGAATGTGAGACAAGAGGGAGAGCGAGTCCTGATTTATTTTGAGTCAATGCTCACGTATCTAGACCACTTTTTGGCCGGTTACATTGAATTCTGCCACTTGAAAACCCCCTCATTTTCTCTAATAATGTGGGGTTAGGAATTTTATCATGAATTTTCTATCGTCATAATATAAAACAAGATTTTTCAACTTTCTATGGCTGCAACCAATTACCACAATGAACTTGTACAAATAATATATACATATGCATATATATGATATGTTTTGTTCGCTCTAATAAGCAACGCAGAGCTACCAACTGCCTCCTACCTCTCACTGTTTTCTTCAACGTGATCATTTTAGAAAAGAGAAATGTACATAGTATAAGTACACCTGAAGGGTAATTGGATTAGCTACTTCCAACTGGGTGAATTACAAGAGGAAGGGAGACGGAAATAGTTTCTTCTTTTACTAATTTACAAGCTTTGAGTTAGCGTTTCAAAGCTGGTGAGATTTGGCAAGAGTTTGTTTTATCTTGTAAGACGTATTTACTTTGCTATTATATGAATCCAAGGGGTTTTGTACGCTTGCAGCATTTCACTAAGATGAAATACGTGTTGAAGTTTTCGCTTAAAAAATTACAACAAAATTACAAAAGTTTGTTGAGATTTTTTTGCACAGAAATTCAATGATTTAGATCTAACTTAACTGAAGCTGTTTGTAAAATATCAAGGTCGGTCACGACAGTAAAAGGTTTTGTATCATCGCGAGTGGTGAAATAGAAAGATGAAACTTGCAAATCTACTTAAGTTTATAAAGCGAATTAGAATTAGATTTGCACTTTGAATACATAATTGTGCTGTTTTAGAAGTATTATGGGAGCAGCGCAGCGTAAAGCAGCAATACTGCTAATTGTATGAACATAAATACGAAACGGTTTCAGATTTTAGGTATACCATGTAAGCAATGGGTAATCAAATTTTCTGTAGAAATATCTGTTGTTGCTCCCACCAACGATAGTTTCAATGCCTTTCTTTCTAATCTGATGCTGTTCACGGTTAGATCAACATTGAGATTATATCCCTCACTTTGATATCCGTTGTCCAGGATAAAATTGCTTGTCAACGTGAATGACAAAAAAGGCTCGGTTGTCTGTTAGTTGACAGGAAATTGGCTTTAGATTCGTATGTTCTCTGTTGTCTGTATTGCTTTTTAATGATGTGTGTGCTCAATCGTTAAGCCCTAAAATGGGTACTACCAGCCAAGAAAATTTCCGCAACCCATTTCTCCATCGGATCTCGTGGTTACATTTAATTTCTAATTGTCCTTGGGGTGTAACCATTTACTTAATTTATCTGGGCTAGTTGATATCGTCAATAGGATTAAGTCCATCGAGATGACAACTTGCCTGATCAGTAAAGGTTGAACGGTGATCACATGCACAATGAATTGGCACGCTGAATGAAAAGAAACGTTCCACTCCGATTGTCCTTTCTAATACTAAAACTGGCCTAATTCGAATCGACACTTATTGACCACTACAAACTACTACTGATCTACACCAAATCTGTGGTTTTATTCTTCTCGCAAGGATTTCCCTGTTAAAGACCAGGTTTTTACAGACTAAAGGAACACCCTGTTTCCCACTGTGTGACTTATGGACAAATTGGCCATGATTAGGATTGAATTCGGAACTGAATCTCATCAAGTCGAATGCAGTGTGACCACGACTCTATTCATTGTCCATGATCAAAACCAGCCATTGGATTATTTTGTTAATCTACTCAATTGGCGTTGCAAACTTCTGCAACTTATAATTCCTTTAAGCCTGTAAAAAATACACAACCTCAAATGCACTTGCACTTCAATCAAGGGATTTGTTCACGAAACCAAAACTATCCTTTGAGTCGACCAGACTTTTAATTTAATCTTCTGACCAAACTAATGAATCCACTAGGAAGGAACTAACCTAAAAGAAAGTCATTCACACATTTGTCCATTTAGAAAAAGGGGTGTCTCTCGTCACAAACACAAGCTAGTCACATCAAGTCTATACCATCACACTTCTTTCATTTATTTACCAAAAAACCGTGTAAAACCTTACACTACATCAATATCCTTTGATCAACCCGTTTTCTCAACTTTTTGTTCTTAATGAAATGATTTCATCAAAGCTTTCACGCTAAAGGCTCAAGACAGTTAAAAGGAAGAGAAGACATTAGCTCAACGAAAAGTTTCGAGCAGCAATTTTTAGAATAAAGGAATAATCAACGGAGAGATAACCCAATTTAATCTTAATGTCGTTGCTACATAATGCTCGTAACACAATGTATAGTGTAGCACCCATTTCTTTACTAAAAGACTAATATATATGATGATGACCAATTTTGAGATGAGATGGGGTTTTTAGTAGTAGTAATTTTGGAAGTCATGTTGGTGATGATTATGATTAGCGCGATGTGTGTAGGTAGATGATGGTATATCATGAAGTTGATGAGTAATCATCCTTTCTCCTTCAATGCTTTATCTCTCTTGTCTTTGTACTTTTTACCGTGCTTAGAGATCCCTCTTTCATCAACTTAGTCATTTCATTCCATGGTGATGTGATGAATGTCAAAAAATTTCCTTTAGCTTTCATCTATTTTCTGAACTATGTTATGATGATGATGATGATGATGATATGATATGATGCTCCAGAAAAAAAGCTAGTTCAAGCCGATGATGATGATCATAATGGTTATATAGGGAATGGTAAATGGCACAGGAAATGACTTTACGCCTTAAATTTACAAAGAAAATGTGTGAGTACATTGTAAGGAAAGGGAATCGAAGAATAGGTAGAATGATGATGTCGTCTTTTGTGAGCTGAGAGAAAATTTTATAAGCAATTTTATGTTCTCTTTCTTCTCACTTTTACTATACTTGTATAGGCTGTTCCTTCATACTATTCATCCAAATTCTATTATTTATTTTTCAGCTCAACTCCTCCAGACTCACTCACTTTCATAAAAAATGGGATAATGCATTTTTTTTCAAGTTGCGCATTCGCCATCCAATTCACATTCACAATATCGTAGAAAAGCACTTCTCCCTTTGTCAGGAGCAGCTTAATAATATACATCCAATGAATATATGAGTATTATTTGCGAACACTAATGATTTTAGGGCATATGCATAGATGTGTTTACTATGCATGATTTTTTTTGCTTCTTAGGCGACTAACAATAAAAACCTGAAAAGTTGAAAAGTGCGTCACTTGACTATGCACATTTTTTTCCTGCATTATATGAAAATATGTCACTTGTCTGGATTATATTCCTACATTAATTACAATTCCATACATATTTTTTTGAAAAATCATTCTCACCTGGTTCATCATACGATAGAATTACTGCAATCGTTTCCATCCGGTTTATCAATATAAGAATTGAGAAAATCATTGGTCTTCGTCTTTGCAGCGTCAAACATACATTTCCACTTGAGTCTATCGTGCATGAAAAGTGACTTGTGACAAAGTGATGAGGACTTTCAATGGAAAAGTAGGATGATGTCAATCTTCCAGTTCACTGAGTAACTCAAGTATCCTCAAACACCATTTTATGCATTCAACTAGGCTTGAACAACAGTAGTATTAAGCATCTGTGTGTGTGAGCACGGGTGATGCACAAAAAGTAGCTTTTCTCTTTTCTAGTAAATAATACACTTTGCTGGCTATAGAACCGTTACCATCTCCTCTTTTTCTTCTTTCACTCTCAGACGCTTTCTCTCATTCACAAAGTATTATAAAGTGGGTGAGTAGTAAGTAGATGGTGAAGGTAGGTTGGTAGGTAGCTAGCTATGCAGTATGATGTGATGTGGTACGGTGAGTATGGTTGTACTTCATCTCATCTCACACAAAAGAGTGGATATTATATAATATAATGAGAATGAAGAAAGTTGGTGCCTGGTGCTTCGTGCGGTCTCACGATGAGAATACCATACCAAAATTCTGAGACGAAATGAAGGAAGGAGGAAAATGTAAGCCGCTAAAGCCCATCTATATACATTCTACATTACATTGTAGTTTGTAGTTATAAACGTATATTGAGGTACACAGGGGCTTTTTGCATGCTGAAATAATGTTTTGTGTTGGTTGGAATTGGGATACGTCTTTCTAGTCTCTAGAAATAAAAATTGTAAGGTGTACCCAACACTATCATACACACCTTTTATAACAAGAAATCGAAATGTTTTCTTTCTTGTTCAACCAAAGTTATGTACACAGATTTATTGATTGAGCGAACAATGTTCTAATCTTTCTTTATGCTTTGCCGCCTTTTATAAGATGATGAAGAAGGAAAAAATCAGTTTTTAAGGCGATTTAACAAGTTTCCTTTTTAGTATATTTGTTCATTACTTTAAACATGTTCGTGATTCTCATATTTACCTAAAAAAGATTCCTTATAATACTGTTCATAAATCTAGTCTAATTACTCTTACTTATAGCATTGTGCCATATAGTTTATAGCTCTCTGAAAATGGAAGCTTTCAAAGGAGCATGATAATTACGCAAGGAATTTTGTACAAAAAGCAATTTTCAGAGTTTACACAAGTTTCAAGTAAATATCCCCTTAAATTATAAGGATTTGAGTTTGCGATAAAATTTGAGAAGAGAAAGAAAGAGATAAGATGAAGATGTGATGTTGGGAAAGAAGCGCGACGTGTTGCCGTCAAGGGAGAAAAAGATTTTGGTGTGTACATTTAGTTAGTAGTGCTAATGCATCATAAAAAAAGAGTCTTCATCAGCAACACTTTTTTTCTCAACATTTGCTTTTCTTACAAAAATCCATTTCCACCATTGAGTTGAAAAGGTTTAAGTACACACACACCGAGAGGCATTTCTAGATTTGTTTGCAATTACACAGAGCATTTCATTTAGTTAAGTGATGCAAACACCACCTGGGTACCCGCTTTTTTGCTACCATGTACAGTTTCTTTTTTTATTATATTCGATTCTTCTGATATTATCTCCGGTAAACATCAGAAGCTCGTACGTGCATCCATTTAGTTTTTCTTTACACAAAGGCATGGGGAGTGCGGTGAAACGGTGAGTCAGCGAATACAACTCTAATACATTGTGTGTACCTAAAAGCTTGACAAAATAATGACGACACTACAATGAACTTGCGAATCTTGCATGTTTTCATTGGAAAAGTAGTGGCAGCAAAATAATACGCTTTCTCTGGTGAATGTGAGCTTTTGCTCTTTGGATGAAAGAGCGAGAATGGGGAAGCAGGAGAGCAGCAGTGAGCCACCACCGTCTCTGTAAACAAAGAAGAGGCGTGCACACGTTCCATGTTTGATGTGATATACGATGTGGTTAATGGTACTGATGACATGTCCAACGGCGACAAATGATTATTTTTTTGCCGTTTGTGTATGTGTGTGCACCTATCCTGGTTCCAGTCCAATTCCTGTTTTTATTTTGAAGTGGAATGAAAAGTACAAAAAAAAATGAATGTCGTGTGGAGAGAGAAAGGAATAAAAAAGAGAGGGGAAAATGGACATAGTATTTGGAGTATTTGTATGTGTACCTCGTTGATGTAATGAAAAGAGTTGAAAGGATCAAAAATGGGAAGTGCACAATGAATCCTTTCTCAACAGACGGAAATAGAACGACATGTTACGCTGCATGCACAAAGATTCCAATGATACACGCCTGTTTTTATGAAGTTTGCCGCTATCGTAGTTATAAGTATACGTTGTAGTATGTTCCATTCAAAACAATTTCATTTCGTTCCGGAAATTTGGGAAATCGCACAAGTTTTTTTTTGCATAATCTAAAGATGTTTCACTGCACGGTTGAGTTTTCTACGTGTGCGAATGTTTAGATTACTTTACATTTACTATAGTCTCAAACCACTCGTTTTATTATGATTCACTAAATGGAATGACATCTTTATCCTTTCTCATGGATGAAACGACATACAAAACGAATAAAGAATGCCGGTTTGGCGTCCCAATTTCATCATGTAATTTCCTGTCTGAAAATTACAGTAAATACATACAGTAACCTATAAAGGTTTTCGACAGAGGTAAATTTGAAGAAAAAAGTGGAAGAAAACTTTTAGAATGTTCTCTATTCTTTATTCGTCCTATATTCTTCATCGAATTTTTTTTATTTGAAAGAAAGGCATCTTCAAATTTCTCATCTCAACTTATCTACCCTTCCAAAAATCATTCTAAGCATTGCTATAGGCTTTATTCAAAGGATAACGAAATTCTCTAAAAATAGTTTTTGGTATCATGTGCTCACATATACTTAAGTACAATTAGGTGATGATGACAACTGGTTTTCAAAACTTCAAGGCTGCGTTACACTCATAAATAATTCTTCAATTCTGCTAAATAGTTAATATAATGTGGTCAATCTTTAGGAACAAAGGCATTCCAGAAACACATCCCAAGGTTTTCTTTACGCTAGAATCGTACCCTACTAATCCTACCATCATCATCCATCTTTTTGTGTTACGAATTAAGAAGTGAAGTAAACAAAGCAATGTATTTCAGGCATTTCCTAAGAAGCAAACTTAAGCTTACAATTACAGTGTGGTATGGATACAGTATTACTTTTCTTTCTACGCAAATTTTGCATTTCGTTTATGCTCCATACTTTACCCATCACCTTGGCCAGTTTGATACTACCCTGACTACTGACTCGGAGCAAAAATTTGTGAAGTGAGCACATTCTCGGATTACATTTTCCCTGAAGGTCACATAACCATACACATAGTGTGGAGTGTGGAGGAGGTGTAAAGCCCTTCCCAATTTTCTTCAACGGTACAGCAGCAATATCAACGGAAGTGCTAATTCTTGTTAGTCGTCGAAAAGTTATTTTCTTCAGCGGTTGTTGTGGTTTAGTAGAGAATAAAATTTTCTCGACGGATTAATACCTTCTACAGAGCCAGAACCCTGACTCAAATAGGCAAACCGTATGGTTTACTCGCTTTTCTTACTATTCTCAGTACTCCGAATAAGATGACTATAAACTAGAGCTGTAGCGGGATCGTTCCCATGTCTTATAGAAAACCTGGGCATGTTGCTAAAGTAACAAATTTTTATCAACAAAACCAAGTTGGTTGGCATAAGAAGAATGGGGTTTGGTAGAAAGAGAGTGAGACTAGTGGGAGACATTGTTTATGCGGAATTATTTGCATGGGTTCTTAAATTAAGTGTTATGATATACATGAAGAAGTAAAATTACTGGTGTGCTGATTCGCTATTACACTCTTGTTCTCTCTCGACTCCGCTCTCAATTCCATATCTGGAGCAACGATATATTTACTACCGTAAGTTTGGGTCATGGCTTAAAACAAGTCCCGTTCTTTTATCCTTTCCCATAACCTCAACTCATTCTTCCTCCCGAACTGAATATGCATTTGGATAGGACAACTTAGAAATTACTGGTTATGCTTTATAGTATCCCATTGCCATTCGTAAAGAGGAGGAAAGGAAAGTGCACAATGGTTTTTTGTATATAAAAGCTTTCTTACTTGCTGTCTGACGACAGACTAATTTTTTTCTTCTTTAAACCCTAAAATGCAATTAATAAGTAACGGTTTTTAGGTTCTAAGAGCAAAATTAAACGGTTTATTTCATAGTATGTATATAAGGTATGTAAAAGCAAAGTCATATACACACTTTTCTTAAGCAGTTTCACCTTAGCTTCGTTAGCTTTTTGTTGCTTTTTACACAGTTAGACGACGAGTTACAGCCTTTTCTGCTCTACCACCTTTTCATTCTCCTTCACCGCCAACTAAGATTTTTTTTTATAAAGCAAAGAGTTAAGTTGCTAAATATATATATATAAATATATTTATATATTGTAAAGGAATATGTGGCATGTGGCCTTTTGAGAAGTTCAAAGGAGAGTAGGAAAGAGAAAGAGAGTTTGTGTATTGATCGAGAAATTCAACCCAGTTTCTCTCGCTCTTTTCGGCCCTACCCTGCGACCATCACTTTTCTCACGACAGACTTTCACTCTGCACTGCATTTCCCTTTTATAACATTATGTATTTATCGGCTTATATATACTCACAACTCAGTTTAATACAAGTAGCAATGTTGAATGTTGCTCTCACAACAAAATGGCTAAATAGTAGAACACGGAACGGTAGACTGGTAGAGCTGGTACTGGCACCAGCACCACACCACCACTACCACACACAACCACAGTTCTCTTCTGCTCAGCAGGAGGATAGGAATGGCAAAGTCATTGCGAAATATGTATATATATTAAGGGAACCTAAATGCATATCAATGCTATTTTACCTTCATCCATACGATACCACTTAACTGTCATTGTGTGTGCTTTCTACTTTCTACTACTTTTGCCGTATCGTTTGAACCCAAAGCAAGATAAATAAAATGGGGAGCATGTTATACATATACATTATTGTTTTGGCCGCTAATGCATGTATACATAAGAAAATATTTTTATACAGTTAGAATCACTTGTGTACATCCCTATTTTAAGCTGGAATGTATAGCCCATGGTGTCATTTATACTTTTCCCATGACAATACGCTTACATCCAGCACAGAGCTCTACATAGAGAACAGAGCAAATGCTAACCAGCAACAGTAAATGTTTGCTTAGTTTTTTTTGTTGGTTTGGTAGATAACTTCCATTAAATGTACTGAGGATTTGGACCTTAAACTTGTGCAAAATATATTAACAGAACGGGGGGCATTATCTTCCTTGATTTCACTCTTACTTCTCCCTTTTTTTCACGCAAGAAGGACACAAGACAAGACAAGTTTTGCTAGTTTCCTTTTTCTTTATCCTTCATCTCACAAGAAATCCAATTTCAGTTTCTGTCTGTGTCATTTGACTTTGCTATCTCTAGTAGAGTTTTGTATTTTGGCACTGTGAACGTTTTCCCGTTTCTAAACTTCAATTTTTCAAAACGGGTTTTTTGGTGATGGAAGCCATATAGAGCTCAAAATGGTACACACTACTTTGTTCTATTTATGTGTATGTCAATTGGAATGAATCTAACGGTGGTAATAATAAGGGTGAGAACAATATTTTCTGCCATTCATTCATTCCCCCATTGAATGTGTGAAATGGAAAAAGAAATAAATGTCAAAATCATCCATTTATCCGTAGGGATAGCAAAGTAACTGGCTTGTAACAGATTTTACGACAGTTTTACTACTTGGACCGTGCACTTAGTTTTACAACTATGGGAACCACTGTTGTGATTTCTCAAGTTTTATTGGTGTTTTCATCTATATAGATATAAATATATATAGTCATTCAGAGGAGTAGGAAATATTATTGTGTTCTTGTAGAATGCAAGGAAAAAACGTGATATATTTCGCTACTACTACACACAATAGTTGTTGAAATGCTTGTCAAGTGGTTTGAAACAAAAGAGTCAAGAGTTGTAAGCATGTTATGTTGTATGTATGTACCCTTCAGAAACAAGTTTTGACACAATTACTTGGAGAAAACAACAAAAATCAATTATTTTACTTGCTCATTATACACCTGTTCCTTGTATTGCAATGCCAATACATAGAGGTTTTCTTAGAAAGTTGCTTTAACTTAAGTATTCATCAATTTTCCGTCTTCCACAGAAGTGAGAAAGTACCCAAAAACCCAACATCCAGTTTATATTATATTATTTGTCGAAAGAACATAAAAATAAATTTGCATGCATGCCAAAATTCTTAAATCTTCTAAAACGATTCCGTCTTGTAAATCTCTTTACATTCGAGAATGTATATATTTTAACACTATCTTCAAAAATATTTCGCCGCAAAATATGCACACCTGGCTCAATCCATTGAAAAGTTTTATTTGCTCCCCTCCGTTTTCATGGAGTACTTAACTGAGCTTACTTCACAAGAATAGTGGCTTGTGTCGGAGGGATGTTTTCAAAGGAGAGTCCTCAAATATTCAATGCCGTAAAAGAAAAATCCTAACGGTTCTCTATAACATCTCAACATGAGAGAACCTTAAGAAATCCCTGTGATTTTTAGAATATCCCTCTTTCTCAAAGCTAAAATTACGTAATAAAAGTCGCCTTTTCTCCCTGTCCCCAGTTGTGTTTACCATCCTCCTAAAATATTTAAATAGTAAATATATGCACATGTAAATGTTTGTATGCATACATGCAATGTGGAGTAAGTTTAGTCAAAAATACATATGTATATATATACTTCCTTGCAATAAAACAAAAGCCTTGCTTATTCTCGCCGTAACATACAAATTTATAACCCCTGCTAAAAACTAAACGTCAGTTTTTCTGGGCTCAAGCAATATATTCTGTAGCGCCGTTTACCAGTCCCATGACAAACTCCACAAAAAACGAACCTATTTGCTATGAACATGTAAAAGTAATAAAAGCGTAGCTAATAATTAATAAAGGCAGCGAGTCCACAGTAATCTTGAACAACTTTGGAGTTGAGTGTTCCTCAATATGAAATAAGTGGAAGGAAACATTCACCATTGCATTTTTATGAACATCAAGAAACTAATATTTGAAAATATGGACAAGTTGTAATAACACACAGTAGAGTTTACAGTTTATAGCTTAGCAAACATCCAGAAAAGTGGCTTGCACTACTTAAAAATTGGTTGTCATAAAGTTTTTGGCATTATAAATCACACTGTATTTCTTGAAACAAAACTGGTTTCTAATAAGTCAACATTTACCATGTCTTTGAGAAGGATATTGGGATCTTGAAAAATGTAATTTAACGGAAAATTTATTATTGGAGAAAACTACAACTTTCATCATATTTGTTTACTTTGCATCTTTGTCTTCATGATTTCCATACAGTTTATCTTCTCGAGTTAGTATTTCATTAAATTGTAAACTAGAAGCAAACTTCATTTCGCTCACTTTGTAATAATACAGTTTCCCCCAATATTCACCGGAAAGGAAACCGTTCTTTATTCGCATAAATAATGATATGAGTAATGTATACGACTAAATAGCAAGATGCCTTCTTGACGACAACACATTTTCTTCGTCAACAATATTAAATTCCCTTTTTAAAGTGCTTCTTCTCTCCCAATAGCTTACAATATATCCCGCATAAAATTTCTTTTCCCATAATACATTTCACCAGAATTTATGAGGAAGACTTGGAGAGCCTAGCTGGAGCAGCAAAGGCTTTTATAAATGATACAAATGCTGAGTCTTTTTGTCTCTTTCTCCCTGCCTTCCTAAGCACTTTCTTTTATTACCTCTTTCAACACCGTGGAGAAGAGAGATTTTCTTGTAAGACTCTCTGAGGAGATTTAAACGACTGTGAGCCGTCAGCAGCACGATGAGTTTTTTTTGCAAGTGCCACTTTCACAAGAAATTCAAGACTTGTGTATCAGCAATTGAAATGCGAGCCAAGCAAAACCATCCGGAACCTTTGATATGTACTTATCCTCTTTTCCTTCGTCGTCTTCGAGTGAAATATTGTTGAATAGGTTCGCAGTGTCAATAAACCGGGAGGATTTTCTTTGGGGATGGTTATGAGACACGAGTTTTTAGAAATTCATATACCAAAAAAATGTTTATATATGCGACTTGAATTCATAACAGAGTTGATGAAAATTTTTGTGCATGATTTATTCTGTTTATATTGCTCACTGCTAGCTCAAAGATCAGTATTGGAGTGTTAAATGTGAGGAAAAAACTAGAGACGTATATGTGGGACAATCTTCTAGACAGGATGAAAATATTTTGGAGCGGATTTTTCAGCCATATGAATAACATTTTAAAAATGAGTAGCTGAGAAAGTCATTTCATGCAGCGAAATTGACATAAAATATCAATTCTATCGCGCCAGTTTTCTATCGGTGTTCTTTCCGATTACTTTTTTACGTACTTGATTTATTTGATCCTTTAATTGTGTACATGTACATCTTTTCTGTGTGTTTACTACATGCATGGTCTATGGAGCAAGCAGGTTTCTTCCTGTAAGAAACATCCATGAATTTTCATATTTATGACGTAGAAAGTTACCCTGGGATGCTGAATTTAGTTTGTCATTTATATTAAGTTTTCATTCTCGTCACGGTCTAAGATTGGATAGGGCTGGTGTGGAGAACAAATTTGTTGTATGGATCCTGATCCAAACCAGATCCTCAGGTTGATGCAGCACGCAAAATTAATTATTTTATGCATGAGTCAAATTTTCATAAAATAAGAAATATACGACAATGCCACATAGTAGCAATTAACCACCTTATCAGAAAACAACGCATTAATAATAAAACTTGAGATTAGTTATGTGTTATGCTTTCTTCCCAAATATTTAGCTAGAATGGTTGGTTTAGGTAATAGGATATTTGTTTTTATGTCGTAACCACCAAAATATTATTGCAATCAGTTTGGGTTGACGAAAACACCCATAAATGATCAGAATCAGGAGCAGGCTTGCCAGAATGAGCAACATAATTATACCATACGACAAAGCCAATATGTATAGCAAGCTATTAATCGTAAGTTGCTTACATGGTTGCAGAATGACACATTTTGAGGTGACGCGCTTAACGAAATACACCCACGAGTAAAGCAAACTAATTGGTAACTGTGAGGTGATAATTGCAAATTGAACTCACAATCAATACCTGTTTTTGAACAATAAGCAAAGGCAGCCAGTTCTGAACCTAGCAAACAAGTATAGTATGTGAGAACATAAAAAATTTAAGCAAATTTTTTCTCTCAAATATATTTACACAACATGTGTACTACATACTTAGATTCTTTCAGAAAGTACGATAGTATTGATCAGTAATTTCAGCATAATATTTCTAAAAAAAACTTTTGTTCTATATTTCAGATTCCCTTGAGTTCCTGAGCACCTGTTTGTTGTGAGATAAGCACATACCCTAGCAAGAGACAGAGTCAAGATGGCAGCATTCGTGGCAAAGCAGATGGTCGGCAACAAACTGAGTGCCGTGAAAGGTAAGAGATACCGTTGCTGTATTTAGTTTTGCATGCCGCTTTCTTAAACATGCTGAGAAGAGTACAGAACGCGTTGAGTTTGACATTGATAATAGCCAATTTACACATACATATTCTCATAAATTGTCATTTCAATGGGAAATCAGTAAACAATATGATGTTAAGCAAACAACACATGTATGCGGATTGTGGGGTTTCATAGACATTAATTCATTGATAAATTGAAAATGACCCAGTATTTTTAATCAATTTCCCTGAAACTGTTAAAGAATGCATACAAAATTACATATTTTGGCAAATCCAAGAATTGGAATGAATTTTACTGGAAATAGTATATTGACTAAAATGCCATAATATTTCATTTTCATCTACGTTCGCCATTCATATCGTCATCAATTCCAATGAAAAACCGCAGCCAGATTTGATGAAATATTTACATTCCTCTGTGTCTCGACCGCTCACTGATATTACTTATTTCTACTACTGCTGTGCACTCTCATAAATATTTGCACTTCGTATTTTCAAGCTAATAGTTGTTTTTCGTCCTCATTAATTATTATCATTTATACTAGGACTGGAGCAGTAGCACAAAGTTTTAGCGTTCTGTTATTAGATCAAGTTTTTCTAATAGTAAATTGGGGTAGAAAGAGATTTGTTGAGTGTCACAAGTAACGTGTTTGTTTATCAGCATGCATCATGGTTATATTCTAATATTATATTAGTGCTCATCTCTATTTCAAAACTTGAACATGATCTCACAAACATTTAAGTGACAAACATAAGATATAACACTTCTCAACTTACTAGGCTGGTTAAATATCAAACGATCATGTTTGTCAACGAAACGCAAGCGCTGGCAGTGGAAAATCTTGGAAGTTTCTCTCTCAACCTGCCCCTGATCTGCTCTATAATGTACCAACACGTAGGTACGTGCTTGATTATATGACATTTCTCCATATTACTATTCCCATAAGATTTAGTGGAGCTCATTACGCCGAATATTATGCCCAAGTTGAGTATTTTATTTCTAGCAATTGTTAGTTATGCATGGAGTTTCTCGGATTTAAAAAAAAGTCTGCTGCAGATCCAACCACTAACGAGAAAAGAGGGCATTTTATGGCTCGACGCACAACATAAGAAAAAGTTTTGTAAAAGAAACATTTTCATTACTCAACTTTGTAGATATGATGGTAGAGGAATGTAACCAAAGAATTGGACAGAAAATTAGAGAGGCCTTGATATGGATAATAATAATGATACCAAAAGTGTGTAGAACCTCCCTAGCTATCTCTCTTTCTCTCTCTCTCTGTCTGCTGTTGTGAAGAATTGGTTGTGGTTTCAAAGTTAGACACCGTTCTTGATACAAAAGTACCCAAATATATAAAAGGCACCATATCTCTCCTTACTCAAACATTTAACGAAGATGAAAACTCTTGTCAAGTAGAAATACTAACAATGCAATAAACTGCTTTCCCCTTGTTAGTGAGTGAGTGAGAGTGAGACGATGAAATAGGATCCTTTCAAAACTGTGAGTTACATACAGGAAGATATGTATGCATTTACGTGGATGGCTAAGTAAGTAATGTCAGTATAGATTGACGTGCTCTTCTAGCAAAGCATATTTATAAGGATTGTATATATGCATTTCTCCAAAAGACTTCATCCTTTCCCAGCATTTCCTTTGAAAGGGAAAAGGAGCGAAGGAAGGAATAGAGTTTTGGTTTATAATAGAAACTCTTTCTCTCCACCATATTAATAATATGCGTGGAGGTCCATGCCATGCTATGTTGTTTTCTGTCAAGACTTTCCTTCATTTCATACCACATTTTATCTTTTCACACAAGAATGAAAATGATGACTAAAAGTTCCATTAGTATGACAACGACAACATGGTTATGTCAAAGCATAACTTTCGGTCCTATGAATATAACTCAAGAAGATTGTATGCTTGATAAGCTCGTAATATTCTGAACATTGTCTTGATTTTCTGTTTTGTCAGCGATTTCACTCTGTTTTCCTTTTCTCCCTTTTGGATTCAAAAAAATATGTGCGCTATTCTAAGAAAGATATGTTTCCTTTTCCTATCAACTTTCCCCACATTTGTGTCCACATTTTTTTTTCTATAAAAATAAGCAAAACTCAAGAAAAAAAAATAAGTGTAGAGGATTCAAAATCACTTGCCAAGATTAATCCACTTCTATGCTTTCCTCATCAAATGAAACAAGTGAAGCGAGTCGGCTTTTCCACAATCCAAATTCCGTTCCATATTCCATTCTTGAGTTGAACATTAGTAGAAAATATAAGGATATGATAACAATGTATGCTTAAACTTGATATAGGGCGCTCTATTCAATCTTGATGTGTAATCACAATTCTACTTCATCTTTTTAGTAAGGAATGTTGATAATATTAATGATGATCGAAGGAACAAATTTCTCTCTCCCCTTAGCAAAAGCCACCCTTCTTCGATTTGCTAACAGAAGTGAACAAGTTGAAGATGAATTTATGGATGGTAGAGCTGTACCATTCTCCTAAAACTATACACACATTTGCTTGATCAGCACCGTTACATCTGAGGGCTATAGAAAAGGAGAGAAGTACCTCATTCACTATTTCTCAAGCGGAGAGAGAGAGAGAGAGTAAGCTACGAAGGCAAAGTTAAGTTCCGCCTGAGTTGAGCCGAGAACCAATGTTGATTTGAGCACCTGTGTAAATATTGATGTTTATAATTAACTATCACTTACCAATGATGGAGGTATAACGGTGTAGTGAGAGTGACTAGAAAATTTTCCTCGCAAAAACCTCACGTTACTATGTACATATACATATATATTTGTCCATTTTGTATGAACAGTGCAGATTTTTTACTTCAGTAGTTTCTATACTACGTATTATGTTCGGAAAATATAAGAGTAGGCTCGCTCGAGTCCGTTTTTTGTGAGTGCTAAAATGCAAATACACTTGTTTTCATCCCTAATACTATGTATATATTTACAGTCGTTGCTCCTCCGTATTCATAGTACCGCAAGCGATGAATACCACACACACACTCACTCACTCACTCACTTGCTCTATTATTCTTTTCTCATCCGTTTTTCCTGAGCAGGTAAAAAAAATTTAGTGCAAACATAGCATCTCTCTTCTTTCAATCCAAGTATGTGTGCTTTTGCTCTTGTTATCGAAATGGTTTGACTGAATGAGCAAGGAAACTACTGTTTGGAACAATGATTTCCCTCGTGAAATAGTTTAATATCGTATTGTATACCCTATCCCATTACATAGGTATTCAAAATACCTTCAAGTTTTGCCATTCCATCTCTATCTTCCATTAACTTGCGTGGCAATTTAAAATGAGTAGTGAAAAAGAAATATAGCCATTAGAACAGTTAGACAATTTTAGTATACCTTGCACGCCGACCAGTGAATTACTCTTTTGTTTAATTAAAGTATATTCGGATTAGATAATACTGCGATCTTTTTCTAAAGAGTTTCAAAGCCTCTGACTAAAGTACCTGCCTTACATTTTTTCATAATTATAAATTCTTTTGTGAAAAATATACTTACCATCTAATGTCTCCACCCAGGAATTATGTTCTTTGTCCTGAAGCAATGAAAATGACTCTGAAAAATAGCCCACAGAAATGGCCACGTATATATATATACATATATGTATATTCTGTCCGTCTCACATCCCACACAAATAAATGGCAATTGTTTCTTCCACCAGCCAAACTTAACGCAATGGTGTGTGGGTTGTTGTAGATGAATTGAGGCTATGATGTGGACTGATAAGTAGAAATAAATCACAGTATACAATTTGCAAGCAGAGCAAAGTAAATATATCGGGTAGCCATGGGATGATGTGCTAAAAAGTTGGAGTCAGTTGACAACTTGACAAACAAGGAAAATAATATGAGGGCTAAATTGAGTTACCAAATTACCACTGTGCATCCGCCCGCATCTTCTTTCCATCTCTGCTTCTGCTCATTGCTTGTATATGTGGTAAACCGCTGGTTACAACATTTATTACACAATTATGTTGTGTTTGTCAAGAGAAGGGAAGATTTTAAGTAAACCCGGAAAGAAAATTTAGTCCTGTAGCCGTCAGACAATCATTTATACGTTTAACTACTATAAAGTACACGGGAAAAGCGTAGAACGGAGGAGATAAAATAAACTATCAAATCATACATAAATTTATGGGAGTAGCTAGCTCTAGGTCCATCAGTCGTGAAAATGATTACACCTTATAATATAGGAGAAACGTGTGGGTACAAGACAAAGCAGTTTCCCTCACGAAACCAGTAACTAGCTCTTGTGCCTTCATCCAAACTCAAAGTTATAAACACAGTATGACAAAGCATCATGTCATATCATGTAGATAGAAATACTCCCATAAAAATCATCCAGACCACGGTGAATCCACTTAATTCCGGTTGTTCCATTGCCGTTGATAAATAAAGTCGTTTGCCGCAATTTAATCTTGAGTAAAAGCCAAATTTATATCTATAAATTTCCATTATATATACACATAATTATATTGCTGACGAGAGTACTCATACTGAATCTGTAATTAAAGTAACTGGCAAGCTCAGCAATATTTAATGTACTGACGTGGCCAATATTCTAAGCGTATATATTTTTGTTTATTTACCGTTGTAAAAGTTTGGTCCTAAACTATCTAAAGTATACTTCAAGTTGAGATGTTTGTCATGTCATGTTAGATCATGGGAAGTGCTTTTTTTACAAGTTAAAATTGACGTGAATAAAAATCTCATAAAATGAAAAATGATGAAAGGCTATATAATATACTTTACTTAAGAGCACACGAGCTCTTTTTTGAAAATTTCATCCTGATTTAACAAATAAATGTCCCATGAAAATGGATGTCACTCAACTACACTTAAATTGCCAATTTGTCAATAATGTTCACTATACTTCACTTTCATCCTGAGTTTGATGGTTGATACGTAATAATAATATGATATATACAATATAGTGCCGAAGAAGAAAGTAATCTTCTTCACACTAATTGCTTCGTCCTAATGATGACCTCCCACTGATATATTTTATACCCAATTTTTCATAGTTTTCTTTGAGTGAAGTTAGTCAACTATGGTGATTTTCCTATTCCGAACTTGACTGACAGTTTTATTCAAGATGGCTTGAGTACCGTCATTAAATTGATTTTTTTCACAAATAAATGTGGTATACTGACTGCCGAACTAACTTCAACTTCGGCATTTTTTTCTTTACTTTACTTTACTTTTATCTGCAATACAACAGTTCTGATAAATACTTGGCTTTTTTGTTTACGGCTTATATTGGCAGCGGAAGAAAAAGCTGTGTGTGGTGCCACGAAGTCGTCCCTCCTTTCTTTATGGGCTCCACCAACAAACATAAAAGTTGTTTACATTGCACCACTCCGCATACGTTTTATGGGATGTTATTGTTATTATTACGTATACACACATCCTGTGAAATGAAGGCATGTTATTTTCCGTATTCAAATGAACCAATGGGCTATGTTTAGTAGTCCTTTGTAATATCTGGGCTTAAAAATGTTGAAGATTTTTTAGCTTCAGGCTTCTTTTTTCTGGGTTATTGTTATTATATATACATTTATTTACTATAAAAGCATTTGCCAACATCACTACGTCTAATAAGATATTGCATTTTCGCCGGATGCAAATTAGAAAGACTTGAGAAATAGTGAAAGAGCGGAATGGAAAAAAGCATTAAAAATGTGATGCTCGCCTATAACTATGAAATGACTTTGCATTTTATCGGGAAAGAAATGGAATAAAAAATAGGAGAAATGATAAGGAAAACGATTCTTAGAAATGATGGAAGCATGAAAAATGTTGGTGCTTTTTTAGTATCTTTACTTGTTCTCATTCTCAATAAAATTATTTACAATCATGTATGTTTAATAAAGGTGCGCATTTGAAATTATATATATCTAACGCATGCTTAACTTTATTAGAAAACATGATAAATGGAGTGACCTTGTTGAATAGTAACTCTATGTCCATATATTTATGTGTATCCAACATCTCTATTCATTTATAACAGTTTCATGAAAAGCGTTATAGTTATGAACAAAGCACTTTTGGTAATGGATGACATGAAAAAATGATGGGCTAGAGTGAGTCTTTACTTGTCATAATGACACACGGAGTAATTCATGATAATGTCAAATATCAAAGTGGATTTATCATTAGAAGACTTAATAATATATATGTACGTGCTCGACCTAGTTTCAAAGGTTTTAAGGGAAAAGAAAGAAGAAGAAGAAGAAACCTGGTTATTTCATCTTTGAAAGTTTCAAGTATCATGTTTCATTTCAAAGGGAGCCATACACAGACTCATTGAGAGTCATCACACATCTCCTCACGTGAGCGTTTTTGTCCACATTTGCATCCCCATATACTTTTTTTTATCTTATGTATGTATATTTATGTACTTCACTTGAGTATATTTTATTATGTTTAAGAAGTAGCCAAGAAAGTTTCCTTCCGCTTATAAAAACCTTTCACATTCAGGAGAAGGAATAAATATCACTTCTTTGGAAAAAGGAGGAGGAGAGAGAGAGAGAGAGAGAGAGAGAGAGAGAGAGAGAGGGAAAAGACAGTCATTTGAGCGACAGCTTTCCCCATCTTTCTAATGGGAAAGAAGGCAGAGGCACTTCATTAAATGAGTGAAGACAAAAAGCGCTAGAAAATGTCATAAGGGTCCATTTTCTAGCTAAACCTTCTTTCCTCTCGTCAACATATCTTATAATTACTTGCGAGCTATGTCTTCATATACATATTTACATATGCATGTCCCCTTCCCAAAGGACTTAATTGACATATTATATGATTAGTAATGGAATGTAAGGGAGTAAGACGAGGGAATGTGGCGGTATACATTTATGCATAACACTTCTTGGAACCCAAAAACTAAGCTTTTATTTCATGAGAAAACGCTTTTTGAACGTGTGTCCCGCTGCTTCCTTCTGGAGACTGTTCATTTTCATATTATATACATGTTAGGAAGGGTAATTTGCGTATTAAATTCATGAGAATTAGTGACTGATGTGATGATGATGTCTTGAACGTCTAAGCAGAACATCAAATAATATATGGAATCCAATAACGTAGCCAATTTACGGAGAAAGAAAGCTAGGGAGTTTACTTTGTAGCTCAACTCATTTCACAAAAACTCACGAGCCTAACAAGAATTATATATACTCGATCTTGTGAACCAACTCAACATTTTCTTTTGCAAATGAAATAAGTCTTTGGCTCTCTTTGTAAACAATTTCCCCCAACGGCGGCACTTGGGGAACTTATCGTTGACAATGGGGCACTCGCTAGCTTAGGTCTCTAACATCGTCTTCAGCTCTTTGACAACTAAATCTCATTGAAATGTGAAGGAATTCCGACTAAATTGTATTTTATCATCGTTTCTAGATATTATGTCATTTGCATAATCTCTGCTTTTTCAGATGCCTACTTGACATTTATTCATGTGTTGTAGTTCCCTGTGAAGACCAAGTTTTTCCGTCTTTAAAAGTTTGAAGATTGAAAACACACAGTGTTTTATCCCCAACAGTGAAATGGGGCAAGGAGCATTAGAAAATCATGATCAAAAGAAAAGTGGAAAATGGAAAAGAAAACAAGGTTTTCTTTGAAAATCATGCATAATTGAAAATAAATCAGGTATATATAGCCGGTAGCATTCGACATTGGAATCTTTTATGCATCAATAACACCGCTAGCTACATGATGGTCAGAATGCAATGGCAAATTTTATCATTTCATCGGACATTATGCAATCCGGGGTCAAATGAGAAGGAGCCTTGAGAACCGTTTCAGGAACGAAATAATTTGGTATAAGAGCAGCTCACAACGTTACCATTCTAGTAGGATCTCAGTTAACTAGAGCTAAGTTGTCAGTAGGCCCTTATATATTTAAGTTGTTGAAAGAGTGTGTTGAAGGATTGCCGAAATAAATTTTCAATAGGCGTTTTTATGACTAGCCTCCTCTCTCTCTCTAAATGTATAAGCTATTTGTTGTGCATACACAAGTATAATCTTCCCCAGTCACAATTACTTTCTCTTGTGCCCCTTCTACGTGCTCCAATTCTTGAGCCTGCATTCCAAAAGAAATATTATGTATGTATATATAGTGTGGTGGACAAGCTTGATCAGATAGAGAAAAGGATTGGGTTGGTTGGATGCTTCTAGTTCTTCTAAACAGGAGTCAATGTGATGTGATGTGATGAGGAAGTGGAGAAAGAGCTCAACCAAACAGCCACAATGGTTGCAATCACCCCCAGCAATCGGAAAACTCATTCATTCACTCAAGCTGCAAATGTAGCCATATGTTTTTCTTTAAACGTTACACAACCTCCGAGCACAAGTTTGATTTACCGGCAGTACAACCATCTAATATATTACGGTATCAATTGGAATGTCGCACAAAACATTCGAGTCGGCAAATGCGTCATTTGAATACATAAACGCGAGCAGGATTTTTTACGACACAAGGTACACATAAAGTGCCTATTATGCACGCTGAGACTATCCCTGGCTTCCACTCAATGTGAAGTGGATTTGATAGAGGTTGCATCCACCATCCATCCATCAGCTAGTTGAACTGAATCCGTCCGATTTATTAGATCTAATTTCGCTCCTCGTCTCCTCTTACGAGATTCATTGCAAATAATTAACACACAGGTTTTCAGTTACAGTTGGTTTTCGTCGAGCTAGTGGTGTGCAGGATTGAAAATTTGTCGTCTTCATCAGTGACTCCAAACATTCGTCGTCGTGGTTCCCTCGTGCTGTATTGAAATGGGTAAAAGTTGCCGTAACAATTTTTTATAGTCTTTCAGCACGTGCGTTAACAGTGTATAGCACAAATTGAAGTGAGTGAAGAAGCAAAAAAAATACCTAGAACATAGGTAGTCACCAAAATCCACTGGAAACTTGAATTAATACTCCATGTCAGGCGAGCAGCAGTCAGGTTGGGTTTGAAATGAGAATTTTGTGGTAACATAAAAAAATACAATGTAATCCTATCAGAAATATCGCTTTTACTGTTCAGCCTTTCCATGTCCCTAATACGAAGAGAGGTAGACCAGTGGACAAAAACTGGGATGGTCTTGTGTTGTCTCTGTTCATTAAAGAGTATCATAAACCTAAATGATAATGTTGCAAACTTATTGCCCCTTTCGATTAGTTTCTATAATGACTTTTTTTTTGTTAAATCAAGACAGGCGTGATGTGATGCCATTTACATTTTTAATGACGAAATTTGAAATACTTTATTACAGAAGCATCCAAATAAGTTGCCGGGTATTCTGATTTCCTCGAAATAATCCGAGTATGAGGCACTGAACTTGGTCTTTCAATAAAAAGATGTACGTTTTATACAACGGCGTTTTATGTCACCACTTATTTATATTTCGTGTAAATAATGAAGTGGCTGCATAATTGTGTATATTAATCATTGCACGAGTTTTCAAACTTGGCTAGACCTACCAAACTTAATGAAAATGTCACACGATTGAGCAAACTAATCGCACTAATTTGCCTTAGTGAAGTCTAGTAAATGCAGAACACGAAGTTACTTGGTGTTGTCAACAGGGGGGTGTAATATAGCAGAAAATTACGAGTCTAAAACAGTTCATGTCACATCCTTTGTTAGGTTTTCTTGAAATAGGATGGCCTAGATGAAGCCAATCAACATTGACATGTTTTCTTTAACTTCATAAGCATATGGTCTAGAACTAGTTGCAGTGTAAGCTTTTCTACACTCGACACTCGGAAGGCATGCATTTGAGGGGTTTCCCCATTATCAATTAAATAATTCACAAGTGCATTTGCAATACAATAGAATACAAGAAACATGAACAGAAGTACATAGTGTTTAGTGAGAGCTAGGAAAGAAGAACTGAGTGATCATTGATCGATTTCATTTCGGGGTAAAATGGCACATATGCTGGGATTGAAACTCTTGTGTCCTGAGCCAATACCAGGTAAATAGAAAGCAAAAGTAATTAGATGTACCCAAATTCATTGACAAAATACTTAAAACAAGGATAAATTATAATGTGCCTCGTGTGAAGCAAGGTTGCCAATAAAAAAAACTTTTGGTTCCATCAAATATTGCGCAGTTTGCAATCAACTTAAGTTCACCCAAAAAACAGCGGTACTTTGTTAAGTCATGAGGACAAAAGTATTTCCTTCCGTCCGTTGGTTTCCGTAAACAAACTCTAATTTTGTTTTCAAATGCAGACATACAACATGCATGATCATTCTCCCACATTCCTTGTTCCGGCACACATCAAACACAACAACAAAGAAAGAAAGAACACTTTTTTTAATCCGTCACTCGCCATAATTACCAAGTATTATACAGTGTACCATAACTTGGTCACGTCTGCTCCAACCTCCAACTGAATATATATATATAGATATATATGTTGTTCAAAGAAACTGAAGCCACTTGATCGGTCTCAAGCACACACATAAAAGAATTATGTACAAGAGCTGGAAAGCAAATTAACTTGTTTACTCGAAATCTTGTACAAATTTTAAGCTGATAATAATAGGCTGATGAAGAGCACGACCAAGTATTTATTAGCGACTTTCAAGTACACAATACGGTGTTATTCCCACTCTCATGAATAGATCTTTTGCATCTTACCCACAGCCTCCAGCACCCCACCAATAGTAGCAGTGTGTGTGCATGTTTGATCTGATGAGAAAAGCATGTGTTCTTGTGTGCACGATGTGTGTGATCTGTGAAGGTAACATAATAGGTAGGAAGAAAAGGAATCCTTTATCCTCTTAGAGAATGAAACACTTCCTTCACCTTTGACCTTCAACCAAGAAGAAAGCTGCATGGATGAAAAAAAATCTCTCTTTCTCTCCGCGCTCTCAATAGATACTTGCTTCCTGTAAGCATCATCATCATCATCATGCTATCACAAAAAAGGGGTATTTCCTTACCATGAAAAGGGAGCAGGCAGCTAGCTTACTTACTTTGGAATGAAAAATATAGAGGAAGTAAAGCTGGAAGAGAAAGGAAAGGCTTAGCTTTTTCCCCAAATAACATATTATATACATCCCAAACACAAAGTATAAATGCGAGACTTTCAGATGTAGGAACACACCTGGCGACAAAAGGATTGTACATTTTCTCAGAAGCCATACATATATTAAGGATGCGGAACCGTTCTCGGAATTCATGGGAAAATATTACAAATAAAAATAAAAAATTTACTGAGTATCTCTCTACCTAAACCTTTGTATTCTTTTATATGTCTCAACTTTCAAAGTATTCAAGTGACTGAAAACATTCTCATTACTTATTGTAAAATAAGTTGCTGTTTTCAGGAAAATTGTGATGAGCAAAGAGTAGAAACAAGTTCCGTCCTAACGATACACTTGTGGTTATAGCAGCAGGGGTTCCATTGTGAGTGACAAAGGAAGAATTATGCAGAAGCACTACTGTTTCCCATTACCCACAAATGGCAATAGTTTTCCAAACACACTTTGATACTTGTGAAAGTCAAAGTTTTGTGGGGATGTGTAACTGACACATTTTAATTGGCGGTGACTGGTGACATGTGGAGTATCATTTAAAATGGGAATATAAAGTAGATTTCTAAATGTTGTCAATTCTAAACTGCAATGATGATTGGAAATTGTGGGGAAGAGAACAGAGAGAGAGAGAGAGAGAAAGTCAATGCTTTCCTTATAAGATTATGCATGAGGATTGGTGAGAAAAGTTCATGAATCTCATTATCGACTCAAAGTACTTTCTTCCCTTTTTAAAAGATGTATGAGGGAACGTGTACAACATGCATGTATGGATATGGGAAAGGCTCATTGCATAACCTCAAGGAGGCAAATAACTAGGTTGGCTCATGGTTTATATATGCATTGCATCCATTGTATGGTAGAATGTGCAATGTTGCCCCTCTGTTACCGTCGGCATGCATGTTTTTTTTCTTTCAATAGCACACCGAAAATGTCTTCCACTACAGTTATGTAGGCCAACGAGGGCAAATAAGAGAGGTAGTTGAGTCGAGATTGAGAATAAGAAGTAAAAAAAGTAAGAATTTATGCCGTTCTGATCGATGAAGATTTTGAGGATTTTTACATAGAGACGGTTTGGCCTTGCCTTACCTTCCGGGCGGTTGCAAGACTATCTTGGCTATACAATAAGTAAGTAGATAGAGCCCCCTTACTTGGCAGAGTTCCAAGAAAGAAAAAAAAAGTTTCAACTCTACATTTTTTTCTCACACTTTCACCTCCCTTTTTTCCCTCCTCATTCTTTCTCTCTCTCTCTATCCTTTGAGGTTTCTAGTTCAGGTATGGAGAAAAGAAGGAAATGTGATGGAAAATGTAGGCAAACTACATGCACGCCCCATAATTTCTGAAACCAATATCAACCAAGGAAAAATCGTCTCAGGGTTTAGTCAAGCTCTCACATTTTGTATGTTCTATATTGTTTGTATCATTGTATCCCATCAACAAGAAGAATATAAGAAGAAGAAAATGTTGGGGAAACAAGGATAAAAACACCTCTCTCTCTCTTTCTCCCTTTTTTTATATCAACATAGCATATTGTGTACACAGCATTATGCCCCAGAAAACATTACAATACAATCTAACACAACATACAAGAAAAAAATTCGATCCACTTGGCTGCCTCCAGTTCGCTCATTGCATTTACGGTTCTGCATGTTTTGTTTTCAGACAAAAGAAATTTTGTGGCAGCAAAAGCTCCGGTAAACATTCTAACAAATGTGTGTGGGGGGAAAGGAATGGGAGCGGGTGTGATATGGGAAAAGTAGCTTTTTCTACTTAAGAAGATGAGCGAGTGTGAATGGACATGGGAGAAGAAAAATAGAGCTGTCAGAGACATACATAAACAATAACTATATCTGGAGATGGAATTACTTGCACTAACAAAAACTCATGGTATATCACACTGTCAGTTGAGCGTCTGTAATATGTTTTACAGTTATCTTTTCAGTGTTAGTGACTTTATCAGAAGAAAGCAACAAATATGTATTGTTCCGCATCTCCATTAAGGGATACTTTGGTAGATGTTGTTAGGTAGGATGGAGTGGAGAGTAGAGAAAAGAAGCAAAGCCAATGAAATCAATGACTTCAAGATTACTATCAACATTGTATTATTACTTATTCCCAGTAAAGTAGTCCATTTTACAGGGTTCAAAATGAAAGAGAATTTATTTGATGACAAGTAGTTCCGTCTCTATTTCTATTCAAGGCTTGGAAAGCTTGAGTCATGTACACTTCTTATGTTGTCTACTCGAAAAAATTCAACTCATATTCTTTTCTTCTCTCCTTTCATTGGTGATGGCGCTGAGTGAGATTGGTTTTTTCTTTATTGCGAGGTCAAGTCATGGAATGAAACGAGTTTTTATTCCAATTCAGCCTTCCTGTTTGAAAGTTATGGCTTTAGTTGGGTTGCTGGTTTGCTTTCTCATAAGAATTAGCTACTAAAAATTGGCTGTCACCATCAGTTTTTACTAGATTATCCTAGTTATTTCTGTTCCTCTGTTCATGTGGCGTTTGGGGTAACAAGATGTCAAATTCAGTTGCTAATTCGAATATGACAAATCATAGTATTGTGCTAGGCGTTTTTCATTCCAATCTCAAAGTGAAAATTATATATTGTCTCAATATAAGGGTTACAAGGTTATTGTGCCGTCATTTGTCAAATTAGTATGTCTCTTTGCCCCCACGCTTGTCAGGCTCCTTTTTCATTTCATATCTCCATAAAGTGTTTTTTTTCTTCAAAATTAATCTCCGACTTTCTTGCCTTTATTTAGATACTGTAGATATTCAAGGTCGCCAACTGTCATGAGCAATGCCAGTTTTAGTTAGAGGAAAAGAGCAACGGTCAAACGCTAATGTTTAAGAGAGCACTACTGTGAGTGCTACAGTATATTATGCAGACTGGTTTCTTTTTCAGTATAAATTTTCAAAATAAATAGTGACACAAATATGCAAGAAAAATTCCATTTTCTCTTGAAAAAAGCAAGAATAACATTAGAAGTCTCATTGCAACACAACTGCATGACGGCGTACAAACTCTCTGTTTTCATAAGAAGCATTCTCATCTCCAAACTTTAATAACCTTCCAGTTTGCCTTTCCTTTTTGCTCTATCCTCAGAAAATGTGTACATAGTAAAATTTTCTTAGATTAACTAGCCCTTTTCTGAAACACTACTACAGCTACAAGAACAACCTCAACTGCTACAGAATAGAATCATATTAGTAAAGCTCCAGCTGTAAACACAAGCTAGGATTTTTTCAAAAAAAAATGTTGATGAAATAGACTTGTCCCAATTTCCTCTCCATTTTATGCAACTGAGCATATGCATTCACTTAGTTTTTCATCACATACATAACATTATATATATACAAACTCTTACAAACGCCACCCAGAGCAAACTGCAGAATAAGAAGACCTACTGGCATAGATTTTTGGCTAGCGCAGCGAAAGAATTTTTAAGTAGGTGGTGCACCCGCACCCTCCACATCTTTCTCTTTCTATTTAAGATTTTGCTCAAGAAGCATAGAAAATGCAGAGACTGTGAAACCTTATGTACTCCCTTGCTATCATTATTCAACACTGTGTTCATATAATTCTATAATGCACATCAGTTTCCAGTATATTTAATAAGAAAAGAATAAAGAACTAAACTTAAGCTTTGTCCAATCTTTGGAGACTACCGTAAGGAATAATATATATGAGGAGTTGAAGAAAGTGTAGAAACTCTTAGCAAAATTTTTTTGTACGAAAAAAAAGCTCCACTACTGTCTTTCTCTTGAGTAGCATCCCACATGTCCCGACGTGTCACCAATAATGCTTCAAGCAAGCCTGATGTATGCGTAAAGTGTTCCCTTGAAACACGACAAGTTAAGTAGAAAAAAGTTGTTTTCCCTCTCCTTCGTCTTCATTCTTCCTTCCTTCTCCTGTCGCTTTCAGAAAAAAAAGTGCAAGTTTATTGTAAGCTTTGCAATGCTCCTTTTTTCAAATACATAATGTATGAAGGTACATATAATCGCTACAAATGTAAAAAAAACTTTGCCTCTCCTCAATTCAGAGGGGGAAGGAACACAGAGAAAGAGACTGATAGGAAAGGGGGACACTAAAGATTCAGACCTAATCAAAACTATTTCTTTTCCTCTCCTCCGCGTTATTTATGCATGAGCACATGTTATGAAAGTAGGGAACAGCACAGAAAAAAATCTATTTTATGTAGTTAGTTAAAATACAAAGGGCTAAATTGCATTCCGCCTCTCACACTCGCTTTGGTCTTCTTAGCAGAGAAAATTGAGGAAACTGCATTCAGCGTTTGTATTTATGGACCTACTTGCACTCAACTCAAGACGACTACCGTTTTTTTGTACAACTTATTATTATGCATGCAAGAAAACGGTTGTGTTCTAGCTCCTCATTCCACCTAATACTTTCGAATTCTTTGCTCATTTCATTCCACAAAGCCGTCGTGACGAGAATTTCAATTTTTGGTTGTGTATCTCTCTACCTATCAAACAAACAGTCATCATACAACAAATATTGCTCGTGTTTTTCAAGCCCCCTTTTCTCCATAAAAGTTTTCCTTGTTGTAAGCTCAAGTCATTTGCAATCTCCAGTGTTTTTTTGCCAACTGTATTCAAATGATGATGATGTTGATGTTGTGAAAAGATTCTGAAAGTTGGAACAACAAAAAATATGCAGCTCTAACAAAAACAGGCTACCTGCTCAGATCATATACATAAACGGAAGACGTGTCTGGATTTTCAATGACTGAATTTCACAAAATTTCAAACAAACACGCGTGTTCTGATTTCGTGAACAAAGTATGTTAGCATAAATATCTTACCATGAGACTGTTTGAATCTTTCTCTGTATTCCGTTTTTGATAAGAATATTATGGTAACAATTTGGTTGCTAAAAGTAGTACATGGCACTAAATCGATGAGGGATAAGTATTAGCCTGAATAGTTGAGTTCTTCTTTTAATACTGGGTTTCATGCTCACAGTTAGCAAGCACTTTATTGAAGAAATGCGTGATCTTGCATATATATCTTTTTTTCATCAAATTGCGATTCGTCTGAGTGTGTTTCTGTTTGATGAAATTGATTTCTCTATGAGATTATAGCGTTACCCTCTTACATTCTTCTGCTTTAGATTTTCCACGTTCTCACTCATAACTTAATATCGTATCGTAGGTATACTCGCTCATTTTCAATAAAGTTTGCATCTAATCAAATAATATTGGGAGACACAAAGAAAATGCAGAATAGTTGCAGCTCAACTCCTTAATGTTTTACCGAACTGTGCCAAACTTTCTGAACAATATTCGAAGTTGGGCTTTACTACTTTCTCTTCCTAATTGGGAAATGCGTTGAGTTTGTTTTGCATGCATTAGGTTACGCACCACGCATTGGAGAATCTCTGCATTGCGGTATGTTCTGTTAGTCGGAGAAATTCTAAAAAGCAGACACAAATAATGTACACACTATATCAAATAATTGGAGACGAGAAGGCATACATTAGAGCTGAACACAATGTAATCCATGTTGAGCATATTTTCCTTTGTGGACTGACATGTGGGTTTTTATTCCAGGAAGACAAATACGTGAAGCTTTTGTCACTACTACAAAACATATTAAATACAGAAATAAATTCTCATGAGCTAAACATGCTCTAGCCACATTCTAACCATATTGGTTTTTGTGAGTGAATTAACATTAAACAGCAAAAATAATTTGAAGCCTCTGCGTCATACTTGGACTTGACTTTCATCAGTTTCATCCCCGATGTGATTTAACGGACACGCTGTGGCTGTAGTTTCATACTAAATCAACATGATATGACGTTTGGAAAGTTTGAGCATCCGTATTTTCTGTAAAATAAAAGCAGTTGGGAAAGCAAATATGCAATATTTACTACCAACGTTGCACTTACGGGTGTATGCTGTCGAGGGTTTAGTTTATGAATGTAAATTTAGAGAATTTCAAACTGGCTGGAATTAAATGAATATATAGCACACGAATTTCAAATTTATTTCATTTTTATATAAATACATCTACGTGTATTTTCATGAAATATGTATAACTTTCATGTGCTGACGCATAAATTCCGTACCGTACTGAAATGTATGTGGATCGATGTGGATAGACACTCACAGTATTTTCTAAAAGTATTTCAATAATCTCATTGTAAAAGTTGGTTTCATGAAAACAATAACATGTCTGGAAATAAGTAGACAGGAAAAAATGTTTGGATATGGAAACTTGAATTGAATTTAAACAACGAAGCGAAAGAAACTCAAGCATTTGATGGATAAGACATTTCAAACTTGAAATTTAGTAAAACTAGAATTAAATTTAAAATATACTATGTAAGGAATGCGTTAAGCGAATCCACTAGCGTTGAAATTGAGACCAACTTTTACAGACAATGGAATAAGTTAATATAAGAATAATGGTGAAGTTTCCAAATTGAAAAGATGAGAATGTATAGGATAGCAGAAAGTGAGAAGGAAAGAAATGAAATTTGTTCAAATTTAAGGGAAATGATAGGCAACATTGTGGAAGGGTTCGATAAGACATGGTATCGACTCCCACGCCATATCTCCATCAAACCAATTCCGTTTCATAACTCAACTCACACTCAGTGAACACATACACTATATGCTGAACCAAACAAGATAAAAGTTTTGCTCCTGTGTCTCATACCAAACTGTACTATTCATGCGACATTTAGACTAAAAAACGAGTAGGTTTCGAGACAATTTTCAATTGTATTTCAAAACTAGGTGACTTCTAATGCTGCTTTCTCAAGGTGGCGAGCGGATGGGGTGTAACATAGCACTTTTCATCTGTTTCTTCTTATCATTTCACAAGTCACAACTTACACTTCACGCTTCAATGATTGGGTTGAATTGCTTGGACTTGCTCTTTCTTGTCGTGCAATTTTTGAAATGGCTTTTATCTGACTCCATGTCCGCCATACAATTGGCAATTCAACACCATTTTCCAATGTCTCTCTAACACTCAAAAAAGGAGGTGATATCGTTTGACATTGTGTCATTTTCAAAGGGATTTCTGAAATGTGCTTTTTGCAAGTTGAAGCAGAAAATTGGAACATATCGGTGGACCAAATAAGTTCCAATATATACCTTTATGATGGATAAAATAGAAATTCGAATGGAATTGTCCATGATTTTTCGCATCCCATCCAATTTATTCTAAAAAGTATCACTTTGATCATTTGACGTAAATCATAATTCCAGGTTTTCCATTTAAAACTACACAGACAAAAAAGGCTTACAATTCCGCCTTTTGTATTAAACGTCATATTTCTTTGCGAAAAATTTCACTTGATTTTGCTTGCATATTTTGTACAACTCAAGTACAAAGCTTTGCTTAGTGCTTCTGCTTCAACATTGCAATTTACATGTTAGCACCATCACCATTTTATTCCCTGGCTACCCATTACTATAACTTTGGTGCCTTCATTTCACCCGCTCGAGAAAATAAATAGCACCATAAAACTAAAAGAATAGAGACGTCATTCTCAACATGATATTTCAGTTGAGCCGCATCTCTTATTGTAAGCCAACTTACATAAAAATATTTCTGGTCAACAATGAATATCAACCATTCTAAATGATATGGAGGGGTGTGTGTGAGTGAGGCACCATGTGAAAAAGGTTTTGCATGAAAATGCATGGCGTAATAAACATTTATGTGCATCTTGTTTACTTTCTCTTTTTGGTAATGTTTATTCCCTACTTTTACTCCAGTTCCAAAGAGAAAAACCTTGACTGAATAAATAAGTGAAGCAGTAAATAGTCAAGTTTATTGTTGACACCACACAACAAAAATTTTACTCTCTTGTGTGTAGTAAAACCCAGATAGAAAATATCCATAAAAAATTTTCTTTTTTTCGGTTATAATTTTTTTTATTCATGCCTTGCAGCCCATTCCCATTGTCATAATCCGTTAGGTAGAAAATGGAACTGGGGAGTTAATATCTTGTGTGCTTTCCCATGTTTGATGTTGTGCCTCCAGTCGATGATTCTCTGATTCAGTAGCACCATAACAACAAAGATGCGAAGGGAAAATCATGCACTAGAAACTGACATTAAAATTACGATCGTATTTATGTACACATTTTACATATTCTATGTGTATCTAAAAAGTTATAGTTTATTTTTGTTTTTTGTGGAGGACAACAGAACTCACCCATTTCTATGTAATAACTATCATTGCATCATAATCATAACCCTTTCTTGCATGCACATCATCATATGAAGAATTATGGGGACATACGAACATAATCATAAACAGGAATGACGGGGCTGGCATTTAAAAGCAATGGAACTTAAGCATTATACATGTTCTACCCTCTTTTTATTAAAGCAAAATGCCACATCCATTTTTTATATACTGAATGAAATAAAATGCAACAGGATCCTAGCCTCAATGAAATCAGATACAGAAGGATTCATTTGATTTGATGGTAAAGCTTTAAGAGATTGGATTGCTAAAAGGAATTAAAATATTTAAAATAATATGGAAACATCGAAATGTAAAACTTGTACAAGAAAATGGAGTACTACCTACTTTCCTTTCAAGTAGTTGATGGGATTGAAGACTCGTATGAAACGGAGATTGAAACCTATTTGCTAAGTCGTTAGTTACTTTTAAGTACTTACCTATATCACGTTTGGATACAGTTAAAACCAGGATTCGAGTGCATCTAATTTTATTCGGTTTAATGGATATAATACATAATGGTCCTATTAGAATGTTGTGGTTATCATTTTGAAGAATGAAGTATCACTTCTCAGTAAAAAGAACTTCAATTTAGTCTGCTATATATACGTCTCCATTTACAATTAGTAATATGGGGGTAACATGAGAAATTTTGTATTGACTCACATTTCCTTACTAATAAAGTTCCACAATCGTTATAGGCAGTGACTGTATTGTTGTGGATATCTTTCTAGAATAATAAATTTTGTGAACGTGAAATTAATTTTGACGACCTGAGCAAAAACAATTTCAAGACAACGGTTATTTCTAACTACGCCATTCCTCCAACAAATTTCTAATGACCATTGAGGGTAGTGTTTGGTGTTAAGAAGGGGCACAGACAGTGAAACGACTGTTACGACCTAACATCACATACTTTTAGCATTCATCAATTTCTATCGTAATACCATGCCAATAAATTCTCATTCTATTTCTACCATTTTTCCATCCTGTCACGCAACCAGATATACTTATATTTGGAGGTAATACACGTGGCTTTTGAGCCCGGGCCAGTAACTTCATTTAGTATTAACCACACCGCACCGCAATTGTCGTTTCGTACTGACAATGAAAATCATCGCATGGTTTTATGAGAAGCGGATATGAATGTGTAAATTTATTACACTTTAGATACCACATATCTACATGTAATATCTAGGTAGGCATCCTTTCAAGAAAAAAAATTAATGAGATATCTAGCTACGATAAACTTATACTTGCCATAAGCGAAAATAAAACGATGTTTTAGTACTTCTACTTTCTTTAGCATATGCGCGCATATATTAGGCATTCAGATAGATGATTATAATTGCTTTTCACAGTAGTTCGTTAACCGAATTAAAAAGTACATATTCGTTTGATCACCTTATAACAAATGGACGTTTACAAGAAACTTTCAGTATAAATTGCATTTAACAATAATTTGAAACCAAGCTTGGACAGACAGACAGCACAATTCCATAATGTTTTGACCATATCTGCGAGAACGAGCTAGTAATGAAAAATGGTTGGTCTTCTCAAACACATACCTACGCTTCCGCACTTATTTGTACATTCAAACAGGATCGGCTTTGGCTCTTTCATTGCTTTTTTCACAGTTTAACCAAGAACCAAACCCCATTTAAGGCAACCGTGTTGTCTTGCAAAGGAACATTTTCTAAACTCCTATCAAGGCATTTATATGATAGTGATAGCTTAAGATTTCTTGTAGGCAAATGATTCGAGGAAGAACATGTCACGACCCAAGCCCGTTTATGTTCGACGTTTGTTAGCCCTCTCCGTTTTCAATAATATATTGCTGTACATACTTATGTAGTCGCTTGTCCCATATCTGCCTCCGAAGATAAGGACTAGCTGAGTTGGTTTTGGTTAGGCTACTCGTCATTAGCTAGATATAGAAAGAAATTCATTATTTCATCATCAGTCAAGTCTACTTACGGCTGTATAAACTTACAGCTTGCGTTTGAGGCTATTCTCATTTACTTAATGTTCTACTTCTCACCAAGAGTGTGACAAAGAAATCGAGTAAAAAACTTTATAGCTCGCTTGGATTCTCCTTTGCTTCACAAAAGAGAATTGCCGTGACACGAATCCTCTAACGTGAGAGGAAACTCTAACACGTATGTAAACTAACTGCCTGTTTTAACTTGAAGAAAGTTTTTGAGAAAGTAAAGAGAAGTACACAGCTGCCAAATTGAATATTTAGAAGGGGTCTTTGAAGTGGTAAAAAAGAATTGATTATTCCCATCCTGTCAACTCTCTTTACCACAGCAATAAAATACCATCGATCCAAATATTTGTCGTTGTGGCATGTCCTCGCTTGTCTTGTCTTCTGGCTTCCTTTATGTTTTATCCGACATTCGCACATCGATAGGATCTAGATTCCCCTTATCTTTTCTATTGGTTGTTGTAAAGGGTGGTTTGTTCATAGAACACACTTTTTTTACAGGACGTAAACAAGGGCTATGAAAGCTATCCAATCCACGAACACCACAAACGAAAGTAAGGGTTTCACAGTATAAATTATTCGGTCCAAGGTTTTAAGTTTATTGCCAGTTTTTGCTATCCTATGCAAAATTCAAAACACTTCTATCTCTCTTTCTCTCTCTCCCTCAAACTGAAATGCTACATGAATCAAGAAACAGATTCCATTGGGAGTAAAATGATTTCCTTTAGTTTTATGTAAAGTAATTATGCTAAAGATTCTCAAAATTTTGGCATCTGTTTTGCTGAATGCGATAAAAATTTATGGACTCAATTACTCTGATTAGTTTTGTATGTGAGTATTTTGCTCTCTTAGATTGGATGGGATGAGAAGATGATGGGAAACACATTCCTTTCATGAAATACTCTTCCAATATGTTTATACTACGCATTCAGAGTTATATAGTCCGAAGCACTTTCATCCCATTGAACTACATACTATACTGCTCTAAAACTTGTGAGCATGAAAATGCTTGCAACCCATTTGATCCACGTGCTTCTCACTAAATTTCTAAAGAGCTACAAATGTATAGACTCTCCTTATGTAATTCTGCCTTTGAATAATGTATAAATGGGGCCCCGTTAGTTTCTCACATGACGGAAGTCTAGGAATTGAAATCTGCATTTCCACGCAGTCCAACTCCAGCAATGAGCAACAAAATGAAAGTTGAAAGTCTTCTTCGTGAGGAAAGGGACTGGAGACGTGCATCATAGGAAACAAGGTAACAGGAGAAAAAGACTACACGCATATACATTTATGCATATTATCCTCATGAGTAAATGGGAATGCAGGGATGCATGTAACACACATGTCTTATCATGAATTCTCCGCAAGTCTTTCAACATCAATTTATATTCGTTATTGGCTTCTCCAATGTCTTGAAATCAGCAGACGTGAGAGGTACAAGACGGGAAATGAGGTCTGTTCTTCAACACAACCACTTAAACGGATGTTGATACAGCTTGCAGACCAAAGATTGCACAACTATGATTGCTCAGACAATTTAGATAAGAGTTTTCCCCCTCTCTCTCCTAAAATTCTCCATATTTGAAAGGAGAGTGAAAAACCATGCTAGTTTACGCCTGGTCATTTGGACGACGAACCAACACACAAGTGTACACACAAAACATGCTACATTTATTTACTGACTCACTATCATTTGATGGAGTAATTTATGAGTATCAACTCACTTCTCTTCTCTCTCTCTCTTCCAATCTTTCCTCTAAATATGCAAGAGTTCTTTGAGTATTGCTCTTTGAGTCTACAAAATGTATTGCATTCAAATTCAATTTGAAAATATCTTGACTCCTCTCTACCAAGGTCGATTGAACTCGTGCGGATTCTCCACTAGGACAACGACTACTTCTGTAGTGTTCACTTTTTCGTTAGTAATAAGATTCCTTTCATCTTTCGCAAAAGGAGAGAGGTTCTGGTTCCGTGCATAAACCGCATTTACTCTCTTCCAATAAATAGCCCGATCCAAGTCAGTATAGGTATTTTGCATACAATATTGCTTAGTGGTACTATATCTATGCATTTAGATAGGCAGAAATTTATTGATTCCTCCGTAACAAGTTATTTTACGGGCCAGTTAAACCACGAATACTTTTTACGTGAAAATGTTGAGTGTTAAGCATGTCATGTGTATGTATCTAGACAACTATAAACACGACAAAGGCGAGCCTTGCTCCATCTCCAATCATATATTTTTACTGATTGAGTCAAGAGGAAAAGTACAAGAGTCAAAGTACATTTCACGGATTCTTAACCACTTGTTTTATGGTAAACTCGACAAAGGCGAGCCTTGCTCCATCTCCAATCATATATTTTTACTGATTGAGTCAAGAGGAAAAGTACAAGAGTCAAAGTACATTTCACGGATTCTTAACCACTTGTTTTATGGATGAGTGCATTCTTTCCCTTGACCTGACAAACTTTTTGTGATCAGTAAACACTTTATCGGGTAAAGAATGTGGTGCTCAGTATTAGAAAAGAAGTGGGTAATTGCAATTTCCCTCCCAATTTTACCATCCAAACATCTAACTTTCCCGAATTCTTTTAGATGTCATCTTAATTGTAGTATCTAAACAATTTTTAGTTAGCTTATGAGAATCTAAATTACATCACGTTCTTCATTTTCTTGTTAGATAGCATTATGCTGCCTACCCATGAACATTGTGTTAGTTCCCTATACCTTTTCAAGACTAGGAATCAAATAGTTAATAGATTCCCAGAGGAATTTAATTCTTTGCGCTTAAGTAGAAAAGGGAGTTGCGGCTTAAAAAAAGCCAGCTACATATATCTACACCACAATAATAGAAACCATTCACTCAAATTGAATTCCTTATGGGTTAGCAAATCACAAGATTTTCTAGACAAGCCGATAAATAAAGCTGTACTAAGAAAAATGTCAACTTGAAATGAAACATGGATTGCAATGCAACATAGCCCATTATAGTATGTCTTGTGTGTGTTGTGTGTCTGTTATTGATATGGTTAACAAAAGGAGAAAACTACACGAGGGATTGAACGTCACAAAAACACAAAAATGTAGAATACACAAAGGACGTGTATGTGTGCGAGTGTGTGTTCCACGTATGCATCCAATAATAGACAACGTTTGTATAAAAATCAGTTGGTAACATCTCGATTGCACACTTTTTCCTCCTCCTTTGTTGTTGGATGCTACGTATGCTAGATGGAATGGAAAAAACTAACATCTTGGAATTCTAATCGCATGCTTGTTTGTAAGAAAGCCATACGAGTACCACAAAATTGGATTTTTTGACTTTTTGACAGGAGAAACGAAAGGGGGTAAGGGGAAAGAGAAAGCTTGAGTGAGCTTCTAAATATATAAAAAAATCAGAGAAAGCAAACCGCTGGATTTGATGTAGCGTTATATTGAATCGTAGCATTGCGTTGGCATCTTTTTCATGCAGAAGCATAATATGTATGAGAGTGTACAAGCATCTCCTCGTATTCACTTGATTCAGAACAAATTTCTGTTTACTTATGGCAATGAAATCCTTACTTTTCCTTTGCCTTTTTTCTTTCAGTTTTTTTCAGTGAAAGAACATGCAAATCTAAGTAACATTTGTAACCTTCACTCTTCCTCGTTGTTCAGGCCTCAAGCGAAAGCGTTCTTGTCGTTGTGTTTGTCTTCCTGTTTGAGAGCCATGTTAGCATGTCTTTGAGAAGATGGAGAGTTTTGTGATTACGTTTTCTTCCCTTCCCTCCCTCTCCCTCTCTTTCTGTTTATCTTATTTGCGCATTTTTCTCTTTGTGGGGAAACAAATTCCAAAAGTACATTCAACCAGAAAGAAACGCGTATCCTTTATATTTCGCCTCTCCCTTCCTGATTTTCCTTTGGTGGTTTAGTTTCTTAGCTGACTTGGCTTTGAGTTGATCTCAAATTCAAGTTGTAATGTTTTTACTATTTGGATATATAAAAATGGATCTCGTTTCCGCTTTCTATATATGTTTATATTTTAAATTGAAAATGAAAAAAAGAAGTACGTATTTTTTCCCTTCTTAACAGCTTAAGTATCAGGGTCAACAGTGAGGTCAAGTCAAATAGCAAATCTAGAGCTTCCAGAGATTGCATTCTGGGTTATTTTTCAAGGGGTATTCTGGGTATTCATGTATGCGGTACAAAGGTGCAAAGTAATATAAGACATTTTAAAGAATGTCTACTTTGAATCAACGTAATCAAACACTGATTTTTTATTCATAATCTGGTAGATGATCTCAGTTGGTGGAGTATGCTGGCTGATGGAAAACGATCTTTTATTAGAATGAAACTCTTTATTATTCAATATATATAAACATAAATAAAAACTCGTTGGTTTTGTTTAAAATTAGTTCATAGATTTTTTTGGAGCAGTAATATTTTCCAAAACTTTTAATCCTCACAACCTGTTTACAGCAAATGGCTGAGTCATCACAAATTGTTGAACTGGGCCTTGTCCCCTTACTGCTTGACTTGCAACTCCTGCCCATGGGCTGTCTGAGTTTCCGGGCTTTCCAACGTAGGAACAACCGTGGCAGACGTGAACGCAGCAAGCCCCTAGTAAAATTTCCAGGCAACAGTTTAGGAAACAACTGCATCCACATCCGGCCTTAAACCAAACCAGTGCCACAGGGCAACAGCAAGCCATTGTTCGTTCCCATGTGTCTAGACTTGAGTTTGCCATTGTTAGAAACCTTGATGTTGACTTTGAGTGGTAGGCTGGAAGAAAGAATTAAATATTCTAACAAAAATATGCTTAACTGAAGTAAAGTGACGTTTGCATTACCAAATGGTTTTATTTATTTATATTTGATGTTGAAATCATCTCCATCAAAACCTTAACAGAAACTATCTTGAACCAAATTTAATGCGGAATTGAGTCTGAGCCTTTAATTCTCAAGAAATTTTCTTACCCGACTTCTGCAACAGTAACTTCTTTTCAGTGTCCAATCTAGGAGTTGCTAAGGGTGAGTGATTTCAGTTTAGAGAAATAGAAGAATGTCCCTCATTTTAAAAAAAATAGCAATGTAACACTGTACATGCAAACCGCAAAGAGGAAGCAAAATGAAGATAACTTCCATTTTGTGAGTTGCTTCCCATTTCA
>JAANSM010000078.1:0-53245 GCA_036850725.1 Orchesella villosa | reverse complement strand
CTTTATGCCCTCACTAAGACACAAGTTGATGGAATTGCTTGATATTAAGCATGAATACCTCCAACAAGCACCTCCATAAGCTAAGCGATTTTCGTTAATTTTCAATCACGTAGACAAAACTTACAAGCAAATTGAATTTTATCTTTCAATTGTGAGACATACCTTATATGATATAGCAGCATCGTCTTACCGTGAATTACCTGGAATACCGACTCCTTGGAACAACAAATAGAATAAAGGAAGGTCAAGCTCTATCTTCCCCGCATTACAAGAAAAAAAACTCCACAATGTGGGATGTAGTCTTTGTCGCAGTTATCAAAGATTACTCCTTTTAAAACTGCAAGGTTAGAAGGTGTCGTTCGTAAATTGTGGAGTAAACAAGACATTACATTGGTGTGTTGTTGACATCATGACATCAGCCTCTTTCGGAAAGAAAACACTTTTGTTGTCTTTCGTCACCATAAAAATTTCATTCTAAGAAAAGGTTATGTGACATGAGAGAGTGTACGTACTTATAATATAACCACTGTATTTAAGTTAGAAAAGAAAAGGTTCTTGACAACTTTACACTTGTGTAATTCATAGCCAGAGTCATTTTTGTAGACCCCACACGTTTACGTTGTTACTCAATTTTTGGTGGGGTTAAGTTACCTGAAAGAAATGCGAAGCGTTAAGAGCATCCATTCGGAGGTTACTTTTTTCATTTCATTGTTCGTATCATCGTTAGGTTTGTTTATATGAATTTCTAACAAGCAAGAGTGGAATGAGAGTGTAAACAAATTTTAAGTGTGTTCAGTAAGTATAAAATAACGATGTTGCTAAAAACAATTACACCCAATTGTTTACAAGTAGAAATTCACATCGTTCAAGTGTTGGTAGTTGATGCTATTTTGTAAACAGTTTAGACTTTTAGCAAATTATTCCAACGAATGTCAAATGTTGGAGAACGCACAAAGAAAGAAGAGTTTTTAAGAATTCTTTTAAAAGCGAGATGCACAGTTGAAAGAATGAATGGCCTAAGCAAAACTACATGAGCGGTAATTAGATGTTTTTATAAGTATGCCTCCTCATGATTTAGTCAGTTACATATCAGCAGTATGCTTAGCGTGCATGTGACAACGGTTGACAAATTCATTACAACTCCATCAAATTAATTTTCTACCTATTAACCAAATTTTGAGACGACATTTAGATGTAACTGTGGGTTTAGCATATAGTGTGTCGAAATATTCAAAAGCTTTGTACCCAATCTACGTTACCGTAGTAAAATTTAAACCATGTAATTGAAAATACTAATTCTTGGCTTAAGACATAAGACAGATGACATGACAGTGATGACACATGGTGCAAGTTACAAGCTCCACTTCCAGTAATAATACATACCTCAAAATCTAATCCTGTCTCAACTTCATTGGAACCCTATACAATGCATAACTCATGACCCACTTCCTTGTGCAAGTGACATGTTAGTCTCCCATTATAATGCCACAGAACAGAGCTAGTGTTTATTGAAAAAGTTTTGACACTTCGACAGGTACAACTGACTTACTAGCTTCCCTTACAGTTACAACTTTCATGAATGCATAATATCTTTGTCTTTTGATAGGATTTGAAATGTCTTGACTCTTTCCGAGTTTTCTTTTGTCATTTGAATACGAAATTTTATCTTTTCAATGAAAATCCGAATGACTTCTATTTCATCTCCAACTTTCTATGTAACAACTTGCCAACTTATTTCTATGGTTTGTTACAGTTACAGCACGGACAAAAAATTCAATGAATTCTATCAATCAGACTACTAATAATATAAGGATGGAAGGAGATAGAAAGAGTGGGATAGGCATAGGCGTATAATATGATGTTGTAGGCATGCCACTATTCGAAGTAACTTACAGTCTAGCTTTACTTTTTTTTGCAATTTCATGATATATGTAACTAACTTTCTGTACTTTTAAATTGATTCGTTTTTTTTGTGTTCAATTCAACAAGAAGAAGTGATTGAACTTTTACTGAACTGATTTTATTTGTCATTTCTCATTTCTTCATGCCTACAATGCCATATAATTTACTAATATGTAATTTTCTCTTCACTGCATTGCTCATTTACCATATTTTAGTTGTTTGTAAAGAAGCAACTGTAATTGAGCCTTGTGCATAATATTCCAACTTCGTTACGATCCAAGATATACTAAAAACTTGTAAATAAATAAGCTTAAATTATTTTTTTCTCATAGTTGCCTGAAAGAAAATGAAACTCATTTCCAAACTTGTATTTCTTGAATTATAATATTCGTTTCTCGCGTCGTTTTATTTACAAAACTAGAATATATATGTTTATCTGTTTTTTGTTTCCCGTCCAGGTCTTCTGAAAAGTAGAAAGCATGATGTTGTTCAAATATGTGCAGGATGCTTGAATAATTTGGTTAGCTTGGAAAGATGGGGAAAGTTCATTTATTAAAAAATACATCCACAACACTCTTCAATTTGATGTGATTTCAAGTGTAGCAGGTTGAAAGTTTTTCTACTCTGTTTCCGTGCAGTGATAGCATTTCATGATTGCGTGATTTCAGTGATGGCGTCCTAAACGTCGATTTTAAAATTAGGAAGATGTTGAAAAGGATTATTCATTAAAAATACATAAATATGAACACGGGCCACGGGGCATGCATTGCAGCATAATGTTGTAGTTTGTGTCATTTTCTCGTTAATAATTACTCGAAATGTTTACCATCACTTGAAAAGTTCATAGCTTTCCAGTTTAAAATCTGGACTACAAACCTAGTCAGTTACACGTAGATAAAAATGGTCTTTCAGAGATAAATCGTTTATCTCCCCAAAAATAAGTTTTTTGCAATTTGGTTTTGTCTTTCTTATGCATACAGTAACCCCAGTGCTAAATTAACGATTCGGGTTTCAATAAGGGAATAAAAAGCTATCCCAAGGAATGGTTAAGAATCCAAGTAAGTTTAAAAAGTGGAAAAGACTTCGAACTGCACTGTGTCTCTCATTGCCCCAAATTTTTGTTGTAAATTAAAGCTACTTAGGAAGTAAGGTTTTTTTGTAAAATAGCTTATAGTTTATATAGAACTAGTAATTGTAAAAAAACTTTACTGATGTATTTTGTGATGCGGTAACAAACACGCTTCGATTCACTTACTTAATGTAATGTTACCGTTTTTATGCATGAGAAATGTGCATGCTCACATACAGATCGTGCCTGTGGGTTTGAAGCATCTACACGAACGTTGAAATAACGGTTTGCGAGAAGAATTGAAGTTACTGACGGTTATGTAAGAAGAAATTTGGAAGCAAATATATTTAACCTAATAATTTAAATGAAAGTCGTGTAATGAGGACATTTTATTAGACGATCTAGTTACCTAAATCCAATTAAAATAAATTGTCCTCCTTCATTTGTTCCCAAGGAAGAGTAAAAACCATGTAAAGAATCGACATTACAAATAAATCCTGAGCATTCAACTATGTTCCCAACAAACCTGGAAAATCAACAAAAGCAAATGCTTCTTCCGCATCTCACGAATTTCCCTTTCACTTCTCATTCACTACTTTCACCGTTTCAATAAGAATGGAAATATATGCATTGGAGTTGACTTATGATTAGTGAACCCATGCGAACTTTTGATTTTGTCGTCGCTCCATCCATGCAGGCCTCGGAATTATTTGTTGGTTTTGCATTGGGACTATAGATAGAACTCATAATCAATGTGTAATAGAAAACGGAACAAAACAATATAGATCTTTTCCAACATAATTATAGCATCACTCCGTAATAAGCTTTTCTACTCTTTCATACTACCCCATAATAAGCTGTCTTCATGTTACACTTGAACACAATTTACCGATCTCCTTCCTAATCAAGTCATTGTACAAAGCCTCGAGAAACCCTTAGAATCACTGCACGCTGTGATAGTTAATGAGTAAACTTATTTTCCTAGTATCAATATGACTTGTATGTATCTACCAACCAGACATTTGAATTTTTCAAATGCTCACCTTCGCCATTTATTAGAAAATTATTAGAAATTAGAATAAAATAAATTAGAATTTGACAATAATTACTTATTCCACCACGTATGTCATTGCCAAATATGAGAAAACAAGCTAACTTTGCAAATATCTCGCGTCAGAGCAAAATTTTATGTGTAATAGCAAACTATAGAGTTTATATTTGTATAACCAAATAACTTGGTTCACAGTTTGAAGTTCGGTAATCTCCTTTAGACCAACAGAATGTGTACCCATTGCGTCCAGCAAATCTTGTCAAAATACAGGGATTTGTGGTTCTTGCATTTATGTGACGAAGCATGCATCCGAAGCATAAAGAAAATGGAGAAAAAGTTGGAACGTCCTTGCAACTGTCCTCATTTTCTGGATATTCCAGGGATATTTTCCCTCAAATGGCGCAAATTCAATGTGTTTATGTGAGAAAGAAAGAGTCATGACATTTTGAGTATTCGTACCCACTATCTGCTACTATAATATTTTTTTACCTTTTTGGATGGCCGAATCAATGGAAAGCCAAGTGTCGAAATGGTGGTGAAATGTAGATGCTATATTGTCTATAGTGTCAGCATCACTGATGCTTTGACCAACAAAAATATTCATGTATATATCATCCATAACTTTTAATATACACTTGCGTTTTGCCTGAAAGCCCTCCAATATAGGACAGAGCATAGAGTCACTGTGTGAGCAGTGTGCAGAACGTTTTCTTGATGTTTACATTGACATTTGATCACTCCGTGGTCATCTCAACTCACAATGATGATGATATACGAATTTTTTCGTACATCGATTTGTTTTACACAGATGCATGAGAATCTGCTTGCGATCCCAGCGAACTGTAATAAAGACAAGACTATGATATGGCTCTACTTAGTTTTGTCATCCTATAGATATTTCGGGAGCTAGTTCTTCTATAATAATGCGTGGGCCTTGGACTCATTCCCATAATGTCCAGCACTCTAAGTTCTAAGTAACATGGTCCTAATGAGTAGCGGGGATACGATGGCTCAGTCCTTCGTACATTGTAATTTATATCTCTTTCGGATCCTACTCACTTATTATGCACTGTAGTAAACAGCAAGTAATACTTCTTCTCAGTTGTCCGTCCGTCTGTTTGTCAACACGCTTCTGGTCACGTATTTGAATTTTGCATACATGTAGACATAAGGTTGACTAAACTCCTGCAAGGTTTTTAGCTAATTTGATGCAGAAGTTCAAAATTTATATGAGCTATTACAGAAAGTCAAAGGTGGTTAGAAAAACCAAGTAAATACAAAATAATGCATGGTCATCGTGACTGTAATCTTACAAGGAGAAACTAAACCAATATTTTTGATAGTTGTGATATGTTACATAAAATAAGTTTCAAATGTTTTCCTTCAATTCTAAAATCTTGTGTTTTGTGTGTTTCAGTTGGTGCAAATCTGGTTAATCCGGAACATACAGTCATCTTTATACTTCAAATGGTGTTGCTGATTATTCTTTGCGTATTTGGAACGGTAGCAAACTCTCTAGTGTTCTGGGTATTCAATCGACGTCCGGCACTGCGATCGTTATCTAATCGGTAAGTAAAAACTCAATAAGTGCTCAGCTTCATTGCGAAATATAATACCTACTCACCTCTCAGTTCTAACATAAACATAAAAATATAGTAATATTATGCTTCTCATTAATAAGATTAGGCTAATTAGTTATGTAGATGCTTATTAGCTAGCTTTTATACTCTAGCTAAATGAGGCTAATTTGTAGGGCCCGTGGAGCAACCAAACGCCTATGCTCTGAAACGCGAAGTTGAGTCCAGGGGTGTGCCATAACAACTACCCACAATTTACGAGCCTTACAGGATGTCCTAAAGTGTGTAGGTGCAGGATTATTAAACATCCTCAATAATTAAGCCAGAAAAAGGAAGGCTACGGAAATAAATAAATTCCACCGAAAAATATTTGATGGCAAATATAACTTTCTGGTCACTAAAATGAAATTAAACATTTTTGCCCGTGGATTCATTCCACGCAGTGCTCCTATAAATATCCAATAAGCCAAATTCCTAGGAGTTGGAAAGTTATAAGGCGCTGAACAGAATTGCAAGACCATGAAACACAGAACCAAATGTAAACATAGTAATACGATGGGGCTCTATGGAATTTATCCTTCCTTCTGAGTTTGTGATTTGGATCAGAAGGAAATACGAACGAATCCTGCCAACCGAATTAATACAATTGACGAGAAATTCTTTAGCATGTCTTGTTGTTATTATTTGAACAATTTCTAAGAAGAAGTATAAGAAGATTGTCTAAGAAGTCTAAGTACTTTTTTTATCATATTCAGATATTATCATCTGAAATGATATGCCATTGTATTCATACAACACGTGCGGTTGTTCTACTGACGTTTTACGTTTTGAGAATCTTGTTTTGCTTTGTTAGAGTGCAATGCGAACATTTAGATTTTACTTAGACTACGCCGACGCTTACTTTAAGGTCAATCTAATATACACAATAACTCATCCAGTCTATTCAGATTCAGAAGATTTTTCAGTTTAAGTTTTAGAATAGGAGTCTAGCTCATCGAGCTCCTAGCGCTATGGAGGTCCACCTTGTTTGGGAGTTTTAGCGTTAATATCTTAGATTAGAAAGGAGGTTCAATGGTTTCGGCTAGGAGACATCGAAAAGTTTTATCCCATATCTATTAAGTTTAAAATTTGCTTCAAAATCGAATTATCAAATTCTCTTACACTATATTTGTTTTGTTCATTTTGGTTTAAATTGGACACAAATCCGGATTAAACTGTTCACTGACTTTGCTCCCTTCTAATGTCTCATTGTTTTTTGTTAGAAATCTCTTTGCAATTGCATAAGTACGCTAATAGAAGTATTTTTCAGTTCGTGTATTTTCCTATAAAAACGTACAATATTGTTGTAATTCCACACTCGCATGGCGGTACAGCAAAACATTTTTGAACTACCGTGCATGCACCGTTACGTCAGTGTACAACAGTGCCTATTGCTGTTTTTTACTTGATTCACGATCAGTTTTACTAAGCTTACCTCTAGCTTGATGGGCTCCAACGTCTGCATAACACGATATAAACGAGAAGCTTGGAAAGAATTATAAACAAAGTTGATAGTGAAAGTAAAGCATCCTTTTTTTCTTTCACCTTAGCCTAACCTCCCCCATTACCTGTTTATTATATATCTTCTACAACAAGTACGTTTTCTATTATATTGTGCTATATTAAGTTCAAATTTTTGTCCAATGACGACTAGGTTTATAGCGAACTTGTGTGTGTCTCCCTACTACAACCGACACGCAAGGCAAAACGAAATGTCAACTACTTTTGTAGGGAAAAGAAATGATGTTAACTTAAATTGATGTTCTTTTCGGGATGATGGTGGTAGGAATCGCATTGCACAAATTGCATAGGTTCGTTTCGTGTTCGAATCTTGTTCTAGATGAAATAAGTCTTTTGATGTTGAGTATTAGTACCTTTAGTAAAAAGTTGGTTGTTGTGTAGCCTTCTGACGGCTTGGTAACTCTCACTGCTCTTTCACAAGTGTGTAGCGGAGAGACCCTCGAGGGTCCAGTAGAAAACTAAGTTTTAAACTTTAATGCACAGGAGTCTCATTTAGATGGAATGGTGCATGGGTATAGAGTCAGCAACAGAAGAAGTAGTAGTAGCAGCTGCTAATGTCACTAGCTCCTCCGTTATTAGACACTCTACCATATCGTTTCGAAAAATGGACTAGTCACAAGCTATCCCTTTTGGGGGGAATAAAAAATAGTGAAGTAGATAGAAAGGAGAAAAACAATATCTACTTTCAAGAGTCAAGTGGAGTACGCAGCTGAACATATACAACATATTACATATGACTCTAGCTTGTAACCTAACAACTTTCACTTGCTCTTAACCTGTGCTCGCCTATGATGCTCTTGGCAGATGAATATCGTACTCTTTGTCTTGCCCAGAGAGTTTTAAATTATTTGATACATATTCCACTCGTTTACGACATCCATCTTAATGTGAGCCCTTGGCCATTTCCCTTTCATATCATTCGGAGACTTTAAACATGACAGTTCAGAAAAGGTGAGTAATTGTAGGCTTTTTCTATTTTATAAATTCTCTCAAACGGAGGTTCAAGGCACTTCGTCATGTTAAAATATTTACAATTTGTGCTAGAGAAAAATATTAGGTGTACAGAAGCTGGTTTTCAGCATTCCAGCAATTTTTTGGGGAAAGCATTCACCTCTAACTCTTAAAATTCCTAACAGTAGTAAAAAAAGTACTCTTCAAAAACACGGTGAGAACTCAAACGACCCAAATTCTTACCAAACGTTGTCATGTTGGGATGTTTAGCTGAAACATAAAAAACATGCGTGTACACGCTTTCATTCATTTAATGGGGATGAGACACATACAAAGTACACAACTAAATTTCTGATAAGGTCGTTAATTAAAGATGCAGCTGGCTCTGTGAAACATCAGCTTTGTGACTTCTTGAAACATGCTGCGCCTACGCTATGATTACGCTTGTGTTCGGGAGTAGCCGATTTCACACAGAAATTGTTTCTGGGGAAATTGATAATTCATATTGCAACACAACACTTTTGCTACTGAAGAAGTGTTGGAACAACCACACATACACAAATTGGTCTCTTATATATACTTCATTCGAACTTATATAGAACAAGCTTTAACTCACAAACGGTAAAAGTAGAGATGCATCTCTTCATTCTATGTTAGCACAGACGATGTTATTCATGAGTTACATGTATTTTAAAGCAAAGTGCTATATTATGGCTCAATTTCATTTACAAATATAAGATCAACAAGTTTTTATCCCAATGGAAGTTGGGTGGAAGCTCGAGCTTTATCAGTTCAAGGACAACTTTATGTATGTTGTATACACAAGTATGGATATTACATGTGTGTAGACGGTTTGCAGTTTTATCATCAACTTAAAATGCATAGATGTCTGTCTACAATACGAGTATACATATGTGGAAATCATTCCTTACTTTTATTAGGCTGACTGTATCTGTTGCTGCATCATTGATAACTTGTTTATATTTTATTTCCACTTGAAACTCGATTTTTAGGGAGCCTAAGGACATATTTATATGTTTATAATTTGGTTGCTACACATTAGCTCTTCACTCTTCACAAAAGGATAACTTCTTCCCTTCTTCAATAAACATAATATTTGACAAATTCCATCCACACAAAAATTAACTTTTGATTGAGTGACAATGTCATCGTCGTCTTTGGAAAAGAGAGTTAAAGTGGCTGTGGTGCAAGCATGTCCCAAAATCTTCAATGTTGAAGGGACCCTGGAAAAAATTAGGACTCTGTGCAAAGAAGCCGCAGGTCAAGGCGCCAATCTAGTCTTGTTCCCTGAAGCATTCATCTCTTGCTATCCTCGAGGAACAACTTTCGGAGCAGTTATTGGCAGTCGGAGTGCTGAAGGTCGTGAGTTGTTTCGTGTGTACTGGGAGAGTTCTGTGGACGTTCCTGGTCCAGTTGTTGATCAACTTGGTCGGATTGCCAAAGAGAATAGGATTCAGTTGGTGGTTGGCGTGGTGGAAAGAGATGGTGGCACACTCTATTGCACTGTCTTGTTTTTCACGGAATTGGGAGAGTTTTTAGGAAAACATCGAAAACTCATGCCAACTGCGGCGGAGAGACTTTGTTGGGGCTTTGGGGATGGCTCCACTCTCCCCGTTTTCAGCACTAAAGTCGGCAAGGTTGGAACTGCAATTTGCTGGGAAAATTACATGCCTGCTTTAAGAATGGCCTTGTATGCCAAAGGTTTGTTCCTACCAAATCAAGTCATCTTGCATGCAAACACTGATGTGTACGTTACCCTAATTGTCATGATGAAGATGATGATAATGAAAGCACTCGATGCCCCTTTTTAACTCCATCTTTTTATCTCTCAGTCATCAGTGCTCAAACTTCAAACCAATTACTTTACTTTCACTCAATCAGTTTACATTTATGTCACTTTCTCCTAAAATTCTACTCATCTAGAGTGGATTAACCTCACTACTTGTTCTCTTCTTCTTACACGATAGGAATCGAAATTTACTGTGCACCAACAGCAGACTCTCGTGAGAGTTGGCTTTCTACAATGAGGCATATTGCGATGGAGGGCCGCTGTTTCGTTCTTGGTTGCAATCAATTCATTCGCAAAAAGGACTACCCATCTAATTTCCCCTCGGAGTATGACAAGGAAGTGGATGATGAGTTTGTGGTTTGTCGGGGTGGCAGTTGCATTATAAATCCTCTTGGGGAAATTCTAGCTGGTCCTAACTTTGAGGGAGAAGCCATCCTCATGGCAGAACTGAATATGGGGGATATTATCAGAGGAAAGTTTGATTTTGATGCAACTGGTCATTATTCAAGACCTGATGTGTTCCAACTTCGTGTGGTTGAAGAGGAACTGAGCTCAGTGGTATTTGCTGGAAGTAGCACAACTAGACTTGCTACTTCTCCAACGTCCAGCATTACTCAAGATGATAAGAAAAAGACTGTTGATAATCACAAAGCGTAGTGGAGACGGAGCTTACAACTTGTTAATCATATCCTTGCTTGTTTTTAAAGCATAGCATAATTAGTCCTTTTGAATAAAGAAATAAGAGATGATATGATCAGATTAAGTTACCGTTTTCTTCTTTTATTACTCCAGCCATAAAAATTGTACTGACATATTTTTCAAGTGAAACACTTGCCTATAATTTTCTACGAAGGATTTGATGTTTTACTAAAAAGTATTGCGTGCTGCACAGAATTGCTTTATTCAGTTAGTTTGTTGGATCTATCCATGAATAATTTATCCGAGAAAGTTCCCATAACGTTATGAATTCGTTCCATATAATTGGTGTGTAGCAACATAGATAAATCGAAACTCTACTTACGTCAATGTGGCTTGCTGTTCACATGAGTTATTAGCTACGAGAAAATTGGGAAAGAAGTCCTATACTGACAACTTAATACTGATTTATTTACTTGGCCATATTTGTACCGCACTAACCAAAGATTTGCGACGTATTATATTATACATTGGTAAATTGTTGAGAAGAACAAATCAACTAATAATAATAGGAGAAACATTGAGTAAATTTCTAAACACCACAGTAATCAGTATTACAATCACAGAAAAGATATTCCGATTGCTGGTGCAACGAGAGCACCAAGAAAAAAGGTAAAAATCAGAAAGATATAACAAACACACACATAATATAATCCTGGTCTGGTCGACTGCTCAATCATACGATTACTTATCGTGATTACATAGAAAGAGAATTGAGCATTGTGGCTTCGACATGTTTCCCATGTCGTTGGTATGGTCAACGAAGTTTATTATTTTGAAAAGTCTTTCATGACTGAAAGGATATCGTTGTGGGTTGGTTCCCCTGGGCACAACTTGGCGCTAGTTTGGTGGTTAGGGGTTGGTAGGGAAACAAAATGTAAAAAATAAGTTGCTTGGAAACATTTGATAAGTATTGTTTGTTTGATTGTATATTCCAGGTTCGTTCTGAGCTTGGTAACAGCCAACATTTTGATATCAAGCATCATCGCTCCACTCCTTCTATTTGAAACAATCTTATACGAATATTTACTCCTGCCATGTATTTCGGATGTGATATCAACCGTATCCAGTTGTGTCATATTTAGCGCAGTCTTCTCAACCCTCCTCATAGCAACGGATCGGTTTTATGCGGTGACAAGCCCACTTCACTACTCGATGACGATTACAAGAAGCCGGAGTCAAGTGATGATTGTGCTGGCTTGGCTAAGCGGCTTGGTTCTCGCTCTTCCTTACACTCTCTTGTGCACTCTCTCACATCACACCCACTTGCAAAAGAATCTGCACATCATGTTCGTCATCATGCAAGCCTCCATCGGCTACCTCATTCCGTTTATAGGACTTTGTTGGTTGTATCTCCGAATGTATCATGCTGCTCATCGGAATAGTGAGCGAACAAGAAAGCACAGCATTTCTGGAGAACTCCTTACCGTCATGGATGGCTCAACAAGTGTAATCCCACAGGGAATTGACTTTCTCACTCATTATATGAACCCTTTCACCAGAAATCCGATGGCAGGAAGTGTGCAGCCAGTGGGGAATGGACATCATCAAGATAGAAACTCTATTGGGCAAGTTGTTCCCGTTGTAGTGAAGAAAACAAGGCGACGAAGCTCAAACGGTAGCTCATCCTCTTTACTATTTCGAGAAGAGGGTCGTGCGATCAAAACAGCGTTTTTTGTGCTTGCCTCATTCTTTGTATGCTGGACACCACACTTTGCTTTCATGCTCGTCAACGAGATCTCATCTGAGGGTGAAAGCTTAGGTCACTACTATGTCTATGATAATGTTACAGTTGTAGAAATCGACTCATCACTACCTAAAATTGGGACTAGGGGACAATCCGCCTTTGAGAGTGAGCACCCTTCATCTTCATCTTCTTCATCATCCACCTCCTCACCAAGCTCAGCTTCTTTCTATTCCTCAACATATGGATCCGAGTGGGCCAAGTTTTTAGGAGTTCTAGGAATGCTCCTCTCATCTGTACTCAATCCATTTATTTATGTTTTCCGAAACAAAATGGCATCTGAAGAGATTTTGCGACTTGTTTATGGGCTCGTGGGGAAGAAGCACCTTTCCAATGAGGATCAGCACAATCACTACCAACAACAGAGGGAGAAGGAGTCACGTAAATCATTGGATAGTGGGAGTGGAGTGGCTCACCCAGCTATCAATGACACTAGCAATTTGTACGATAATGATGAGCTGCCCGTGGACGTTCCTGACTATCAACCTCGCTACACTCCTTGCATAGGTAAAAGTCCGAAGAGATCTTCCATGAAGTCACTCACGCCTCAAAGCTCTATAAATTCTACGATGACGAATTGCAACAGTATGACTGGAGCTCCCGTTGACTCTGCCTCACCCACCGTTACACGAGATAATGAGGAGTGCTCCCATACATCATTTTCTAATGGGCGGCCTCCCAAACCCCCCTTCATGAGATCGTTGACTTTGCCCGAACAAACTCAGCCTAGAGTCAAGTTCCCGGCAAATCTTACCAGACAAAAGTCTTATGCATATAGAGCATCGTCTACAAAACCCAACAATACAATGGCAACTCCAGCAGTACCCACTTCCTTTAATGCAAAAGATATCTCTTCGGTTGCATTCAAGAGAGCGAAATTTGTGAGACAAGACTCCATTTGCTCCATTCTCTCTAACGACTCTGTCCTCATGATTTGCTCAGAGGATGGGATGTCTGTGGCAGAAGTGGGGCCACTTGGCATTCTTAATTTAGCCATTCCTTCTCAAGTTGGAAATGGAACGCCGGCGAGAATCAACAGCACAATACCCCGTGTCCCAGAAAAAGAGGGGGAAGAAGAAACTTCACCTCAGAAACAGCACCCAGTTTCCTCCAGCATTCAAGGTACTCCTATCAGCAAATGTTACCTTCGTCAAGACTCCAACTTTAGTGATGTCTCTAATCGAACCAATGATAGTGGAATAGGGCTATCCTCCATCTGCTCAGCTACAAAGCGAATTGAGTCTAGTGGAACTGGGGGTTATCCCATCTCCCCTGAATCCTGTCGTCACCATGATAGACAAGTTTGCCCAAGAAAAATTTGTACTTCCAATCAAGTACAGAATGCCCAACATGATGCTTGTAATGGACATTTTGGCCACCGAAGCACGCACTCACATTCCCACCATCATCATCAGCAGCAGTTCCAACAAGAAGATACTAACTCACAGAAAATTCAATCTCCTGTTGTTTCCACGGCCCTTCCAGCTCATCACGATTCGAATTACCATCAACTTAATCATCACAGTCCGATACTTTTGCAGACATCTATATAAACCCTCGTTTGGTTGTTTTTTAATGTTCATTCCATTCAGTTACATTTCATTATCAATGTGTCATGTAGCTTGAAATAGTAGATTCAATTTGTATTAAGCAGGATTAATATTTCCTAGTCTAGGCGCAACTCCCATTCAACACCGATAATGGACTAACAGGGCGGAGTTGGCTGCTACATTCCAGTTTTTATTTTAAACTGCTAATTTTATGCTGCATGGTTCCAGTTATAGAAAGATGGTCTTCATTTACTTGAATATCTTTCGCTTTACCGTTTCATTACACTGGGAGTGAGATAGTCCACTGTTATTCCTTATATATTATTTTAAAATTGCTAATCCCTTTGCCAGTTCAGTTAGTAATAGACTCAAGATCAGAAGGAAGTAAGCAAGAAACCTGTGATGTCAACGTCTTGAAAGTTTTGACGGTGATTTTGATGCAAGGGGCATGCACGGGTACAACGTACAAACACCATAAGATACCAGAAAGGATACATTAATTTTGGTGGATCAGGTTTCAAGAATGAAATTTGTGGCAAATTGCATTTAAGCCAGGCAAGAAGCTACCATGCGATAACACACACGTTATAATGTCTGTGACCTAGTTTCAGTCTCTTAAACATTATAAATGTATGTCTCTGGCGACATAGATAAAGCGTAAGCAGAAGCAGAAAATGAAAGAAATGTTTCGTTAGGACAAGAGTGTAGTAAGGAGTCCGAGTCGCATCATACATCATATGTCTAGCACTTTGAAAAAAATATGAGGTATATGCATTAATTAACGAGTATAATACTTGGTTTGGTTTCTTCTGGAAAGTTTCCCCGTTGTCTGTTCCAATGTCCAATGTAGGTTCCAAGAAGAGCGTTGAATTGACTTTGGCGAACCTTTAAAATATGCATGAACACATACAACGAGTTATGTATCTAATTGAAATGTACTTATCGTTAGTTAGTAGTTCAGTATCTACTATGTTGTTAACCTGAACCTACACAAAATACACTTTGTGTTTGGGAGTGGGAGAAAAGATTTGTTTCGTAGGTCAATAATACTAAAGATTATATGTTATAGTAAAAGCATTACTAATAATACGTAGTAAGTGCTTCAAGCTACATTGTCTATGATAGACAGTGATGCTTGTGTAAACCTCAAGTCTCAAATCTACTCTACTCAACCTAGCTGTCACCATTCATTTTTGATTTTGTTTCCATCCCGTTTCGCTTTGTGCGTCACAAGTCACCAATAAAGTCTTGAGGATTATAGAGATTTAGGGCCTTTTCAGATCAAGTGAACGGGCTCATACTTAGATATGAAGATATGTATACTTGTTTTTAAAAGTCTCATTCTATTAGCCTTTGCTCTCTTTTCACTGATGTGAAAGTATCTCTCTTTATTATATTAATTCGCCGATGGCACCAAATCACCTAAGCTGCTGTCAAAAGTGAGCAGCAATAGTGCAGTTAGTAGTCTCCAAATTTCGTTCACTCTAACACAAACGGTTAGGTAGCTGTGAAAATTTCATAATCATTTACAATCTTCCCAGTCAGACTTGTCTTTTAACAGCATAATCTTGTAAATGATTCTATTCAAACTGATGATCCTATGCGTGGAAAACATACTTGGTTTCAGTATTGACATAATATACAAATGATTGACGCAGTATAAAAATTCCAACGAAATCGGTGGACAAGTTAACTACTTTCTTTCATTAGCCCAGGCCATGACTTATTGGAAGGTTCGAGAAATTGCTAAAATTTCCTAACGACTCGTACATTTGTTAAAAAACTGAATCAAAATTCAATGATGAGCTGAGCTCTTATTACTCGTGCCAAATCAATGTGTTAAAGGAAATGCGTTCACTGACGATGAGATCACTAACAAAATTCAGATAAGGTGAGGGTTTTAGACTAGGTTATCTGCTTGCTCCAACTCGGTCCATACAACAGTTTAATATAGTACAAATAAGATAATGGAAATTTCGTTACAGTAGTTTATGCAAAAGTAAAACGGAACTCATTGCGGCTGCGAAGTCTGTTTCACAAATCACAAACCATTCCTCCTAATGCCCACTGCCAATTTACACCTCATCACAAGACCATACTATATTAATAAATTTAAAGTGTGGGAATTAATTATAAACAACCATTATGCAATTGATGCCCACAGCAGAAACTAACGTATGAAGTTACGAAAAACTTCTGATATCTATGACAAATCAATGCAAGATTCGATCTCGTGCACTGTGAACCCAATTCTGGTACGCTGTTACCCCAAAGAGACCTACTCTCTCGCAGCCAATATTCAGACCTGAAATTTTCGGAGTTGAATACTGCCCGAACACGGCAATTGTTTGAAATGTATCCTTAAATACAAGCCAATTTATCTATTATAGTTCATAATTTACAATTTTTCGAAGCGTTGAGTAAGTTTTTGCTGAATAGCAGCGTCGTAGCATAAATGCGTTTAATAATTCTAAGCATAAATCTTCATTGGATCTTATACTGAGTGTTATATGTGCCCAAATTGTTAGAAGAACAAAGCAACATTCGTGATTGTTAATTTTTAAGTAAATATAATATTAATAAGGATTCGTAAGTCGCACGTCACTGAACATTTTTATATATCTCAAACCCCAGAAATACAATTTCTATAGCAACGTCAAGCGTGAAGAAAATTAAATATTTCCCTGCACTGGAAAGTTCCATACCGACCTTTTAAAACTTATAGACGTAAACCTTAACAACAAAAAACTAACTTGAGATTGAGATATGAATGTATTTAATTGCCGTATGTTGTATGTAGTAAACATCCTGCTTCTACGTTACCAACGTTTCAACTTTTTAAAATTTTATTAGAGAACACGAAAAGTAGTTTATAAAATTTAGAAAATATTATATAGCATCATCAGAAATACTTTAAAGGTTGGAACAATAACTTAAGGTAAAGAAACAAAGCTTTACAAATTGTCACAATCAACAATCAGTAATCTAAAAAAAAATATGTACTTGCCAAAAGAATCAAGTGAAAGGAGCAAACCAGACTGTATACTGTACTTAATAAAAATCTTAATTGCGATGTATAAATTTAAAAAATTATACGCATAATTATATACTTAAAAAATGAATGTCATATGTATCTGAAGCTTAATTACAAAATAGATATTGTAGAATTAGTTGCGTATTATTGTGTACCTTAAAACAGAGTGAACCTATGAGAATATTAATGAAAAATAGCAGTTACTATATATCCATATTTTATGTACCTCTCCGACTGGATGGACTGTCAATGTAAGCAGCCAACCCCCAATTAACCTTGTGGTTAACGGGGTGATGGTGTGTACAGGTAGCTAAAAACCTGTGCTCAGGGTACCTTTGTAACATGTGAACATGATATTTATGATCATTGCAAGCAAGAACCTAAATTATAACTTTTACCTAAATAAAGAAAACTATTAATGTAGTCATAATAAAATCCAACGTTTATCTTTAACCAGCGCGTCTTGTCAAGTTCACATAGCGGCGTTGCTACGTTACGTTAGCAACAAATTATTTTCATTTTGCTACTTTTAACCACCGTTACTGCTTTGTAACAGATTGCATTATTATTAGCAATGAATTTGTTTGTCTAAAGTATTATGAATACATTATTGCATACACTATATGAAGTGATATATTATTTTGGCAATGGCATTTGCGAAAGGAAGCACAATAGGTGAATAAAATATGCGCAATAGATTCCGAGAATGAATATGGGGAGCACAGCTACAGCTTCTTGAGTCACTCGCACTCGGTTCATGATGTCTCCCGTCTCCCTCACATGGTTGATTTCTAGTAGTGGTATAGAGCCAGCTTCTTTCTTCATAATTGAGATTCTTGGAATTCCTAATGGAATGTCAAGCAAAGACAACCACTGCTGTCATGCATTACTCTCACTGAAACAGTTGGCACGGTGACTTGGTTTACCTTTCATTTTGATCGAGCAGGAGTTATCACTTATCACCAACTTTTTCCATTTGGTTCCACACTACCGTAGTGGTTTGTGACAGAAAATCCTAAAAATCATTTGAAATCAACTCAAAACAGTAAGGCATCTGCGTACTTTATTAACTTAAAATGTAGCTAAAGAACCTGCGAGGACTAAAAAAATTCCTTCTTTTGTGTCAAGTAAAATGTTTTGTGGAGAGACATTTAAAACAGTGAACAAACCAATGCTTTATTTTTTTTACATATTTCTATTAATGTTTTCTCACTATAAAAATAAAAAAATGATTAAATTTTGATTTGTCTTTCACATGGGTGTGTTATGCATTGGTCGTCATCAGTAACAACCATAACAACTAAACTAAAACAAATGAATTTGTTATATTCCTTGTAGATTTCATTGCGTGACACGATCATAGCTTAATAAGATCATGGGTTGCTCCCTTTCAAAGTACTGCAGTTCCGACGATACCGTCGAACCAACTACCGTTGATCTTTCCGAAGATAAAATGCCAGCCAATGGTTTAACCTATGACGACTTGGGAACCACAAATGGCGTGGCCCCCATGAAAATTGTGGAACTGATGCCACACGAAACTGAAAGTGATATTTCTGAGATCATGTTTGTAGATGCGGGATCTGAATCAGAATCTGAGGAATCTATCAGCGAGAAAAATTATCAGCAAGAAACGGAATTCGGTGCTGAGGTAAAAACTGTTTCTCAAGAAGGTGCTGAGAAGGAAGAGATTCCATTAGAAAATTAGAATGGAGAACATTACCAACAGCTCAACTTAACAACACCCAAAGTTGCAACGGCTGTGATATTTCGCCTTATCTAATTTCTATTAACATAAATTCACGTTGTGAGAAATGAGAATACAATAAAGAATTTTCATTGTTTCGCAATAAAGCAATTTTTGTTTAATATTTCTTTGGAATACTAAGGATTGATCACCGACATAAGATACATCACGTACACATTATGTATTTAGGTATATATGTATAACTATTTGTAATTAAGAATAATGATGGAGTAATACTTCAGGCTTTCATGACTTTTCCTTTCAAAGTACAAAACATGAAGGAGAACTTAGCAAATGAATCCAACTGTAATTCTTGTCATTCCACGGCATTCAAGTAGACATCGCTCACACACCTGAGCCTCAATTTCATTGCATAGTACTCCACTAATAGCATCATCATCATAAATCATTAGCTTATTATGGATCATAAAAATCTCGCATTCGAATTGTATTATAAGGAAATCGTATCGCGATATGAATACATATTTTGGTAATAAAACTGAGAAATATTTTGAAACTTGAATCTTTTAACAACTTGTAACCTTTTTAACATTACACATTTAAATAAGATACACAATATTTTTTTTATTCATTTAAATTTTTAAATATTGCAGGTTCCTAGTAAGATTGATTATAATTAGGTAATATTTTAATGCACCCTGATCATGTAAATAGCTTCTTCGATCATTTATACATAATATATAATAGAAATGCAAATTTCTGGCCGATTTAGAAGAATTTCATATCATTTTTTTTGGCAAAACACAAAATCACAAATGGTAAACAAAACTAATTCTAATCACAATCAGTTACCTAAATGCTTTAACCCTTTATAGTGTTCGATACTACAGTTTTATAGTTATAGCTATCAATCTCGAGATTGCCGCATGATTCGATGTTTTTTTGGCATACACACACGTCAGATCTAAACCGACTGAACATTTTTGGAGGAAAACTCCACATAATATATATATATATATACTCATGAAAATCCATTAAACATGAATGAAATACATGTGTTTTCATTCCTTTACCAACGAAAGATGAGAGATGTTGAAGAAAATTTCATAATTCAAATTGTACGAAGTATTAATTCTTATTAATTGCTGAGGTACTTACGATTTTTTTATAGCACAAACCCTACATCTTCAACTAATCAGTGCATAATATCATTATCAGTCTATCTCTAAATTCATTTTTTTTCCTTTGATGAAAAAGAAATGCACTATCAACTATGCGTTAGCAAAATTCTACGTAAAATCTTAAAAGGTTCAAGAAGATTTCACCTCAAAAAATTAACGAAGACATCCAACCGCAGGGTTCGGGCGGGTGGTTAGGTGTCTAAAAAGGATACTCAAACTAAAATATCTTAATCGGTTGGACACTGGAGGGAACTCATCTTTGTTGGAGCAACCGGACCAGATCGGGTTTTCATCATTACTTTTCACATGCGAGTTACAAAAACTCCTTTCAATCATTGAGATTCTAATTACTGAACTAATTCAACACTTATTCTCACCTTGACAACGTCATACTTTACTCTAGTTTCTTAAAATGGCCAAAAAACTGTGAATTTGACTAAATGTATGACTCATCAACACAAACGAGATACTTGCCGTTAAAAGTTAGACAAAGCCTTTCCAATCAAAACTCAAGAGCAGAATTGTAGGCGTTCAAATATAATATGTTATGGAGTAGTGTGTAATGCCATACGAATTTCAGTGAATAAACATTTCCTATTTCCTCAAATATTGCCGATTGATTGCATCTTGCGTGTAAAATAAATATTGCCATTTGAATGAGAAATGTTAGACCCTAGAATTTTTCCTTCATCCCCAGCGTTGATAATTGCGTATGGAAACATAATTCTAGCCGGTCGTCATTTTTTTTGCTTTGAGCTTTGGAAGACAATATATACCTATATCTACGAGATACACAAGAAAATAGGGTAAACTATAACAACCACACGAGCCACAGAAAAGTACATAATATAAAGGTATGCTTTCATCACAAATGTTATTGCAGGCTAACTAAACCAAATTTCTAATTTTTCAGTTCCAAGTAGAGCTTCAATCAAATTAACCGTCACTTGGAATAGTTTAATGAAAAAGCCATCTCTATTTGGAAGAAAATTCAGCTATTTTGGCGTACATAGTGATAAAAACTAGGGCATAAGCTAAATCTGACTGACATTTTCTAAAATGTGTCAAGATGACTGTGCTGTGGATGCTTACGACATAAAGATTTAGCATAAAATAGACAGATTAAATCACAAAAAATTGTATACAGCACCAAGGTTTCCCCATTCTTGTGTACAATCTATACAGTTCAAGTGTTATTATTGCACAAGTTACTAATGACTGCCACTGTCACACTTTTACGGCTATATGCGTAGTATATTCGCCGTTCTAATCAACGCTTTAGACAACAAATATAAGTTTATATATACATAATGGTAAGTCTACGATTACTTACTTAGAAAGTTGCAAGTAGAATGCAATAAAATAAATACCCTTTCGCTTGCTTTCGCCAGTATACCATCACTGCCAACACTAGATTACACTTTTAATTAACTGCTAACTACAATAAGATTATAAAACTGGGGGGGGGGGGCAGAGTGAAGAGTCTAAAATGAACTATGAGATCCTGCGTCAAAATTATTTACATATAAGTAGTTTCAGTAACATTCCTTCGTTTATGAGCAGAAACGTGTACTCCTACTACTGGCTTGAATGCCTAATTTCTTTTTCAACTTAGGAGCAAAGTACTTACCCTGTATCTCACAGAATGGAAAGATATTTTCAGGTAATGTAGGTAGTAATGAATAATAACTAACTGCAAAATATGAGGTTTCAATAGTTTGATCAGTTGCCCTCGGAACGGTTTTTATTTCAAGTAGCAAAGATGGCTCAAACCGTGTGGGAATTAACACGTGAAAATTTTACTTGAGAAGGCTTTTCTCAACTTTTTCAAAGTCAATTGTTTTTAGGTTTTCTGTTTTTTACTATAAATGAACCAGAAACTGCTTCTTACGATAAAACACTATAGTAATGAACCAAACTCAAATGCCAGGTCTCACTTATGGTATTCACTTGTTAATGGCTATAAGTTTGGCAGTCTGTAAAATAGAAGTCGTTCCCACGGCAACGGGTCGAACCATTGATACCTAATATTTTGCGGTTAGTTATAATTCATTAATACATTCGCTACCTGAAAATATCTTTCGATTCTGTGAGATACAGGGTACGTACTTTACTCGATAGTATGAAGTAAATCTTCAAGCTATGGTATGTTCTTGTACTCACGCACACAAAACGCTTTCCTTTCGCACACAAAGCAGAAGAAGTAAGAATGAAAAGTTACCTAATCTATTTATCGTATTGTATCTAACCAACCCTAAACGAATTATAGTTTATCAATAAAATGCTTGTTGAACACGCTTGACGACACAATAAAACACCTTATGAAACTAGAACCACGAGCGAAATTACTTTCAACTTGAATTAAATACCTTTTTTCATCAGTTAAACAATAAAATATTACGTAACTCTAACTCCAATTCAAACTACAAGACGAACAAATAATTAGGAAAAATTCGCCCTTGAAACTTGCCATGACATAGATTTCAGTTGAAATTTATAAGATATTTGCAATTAAAATTAGACATAATGAGTTTTAGGTTTACTTATGACATTGTTCCTTACTTTACTAAAACGGTAGCCTATTTGAATTTTAGTCACCGGTATAAGTTAGTATGTTTAGTGTTTTTGTACCTGGTTTTAACGGTAGTGTCAGACCATTTTTTTTAGTTTTTTTTAGTAATTATTAGAAGACGAGTGTAGTTGTGAGTCGGACTTGATAGTTGTAAGTGGAGCACATATTAATATTTGACTAAAATTTAGTTTGTAAATGATGACATGGTTGGTTTGGGTCTTCGAGGAGATACTCCACGTGCATTAGGTGCTATCAGTTGCATAGTCTCATTACATGGGGTTTGCCCCATTACCGGATATGAAGTTGTTCTTTTAGCAGATCTACGTAAACAGTAAATATTAAAACATCACATTCTTCTAATTTTCGAAAAAAAGATGAGAACTTGCATATTATTTTGTTGATGAATTTACCGTCTCCGTCGAATGGTGATGGATTGTCCTGGCAACCCAAAACAACCCCTTGGAATGACCATCCGAGCATTACCTTGCGCTGGTCTTGAGCCACCGTGAGCCTGAAGCAAACTCAAGTGTGCTGAGTAGCCTTCAGTAAGAACTGTGGCGAGGGCATGTTGCTTCTTTGATACTTTCCCAACAATGAATATCTTTTCTGGAGGGATACCGATACATGAGTAAACATTAATATCCTTACTGCTTCCATAAGCAGCATGAATGAGTAGTTTGTGTTCCTAAAACGAGCAATAATAAAATTACTTTTAGTTTAGCTTGCATAATTTGGTTTTTGGTAACCATGGTGATCGATATGAAAAAATGGGAGGAATTGGTTGTTACTTGAACGAGACATTTTAAATAATCAGCTTTGTGGCCGAGAAAGTCAGTGGATAGTCCATCAGCAAAGGATACTAAGCCATGTGGGAAGTTATGCTGAGCAAGCCAAGAAACGACTTTATGTTGCTGCATATCTGGACGTCCAGTGACGTAAATGATGAGGTAACCAAGCTCTTGCCAGTGTCTTAATAGAATGGGTTATCATATGAAAATTTTAGTTCACTTCTCAACCTACTTGGTTTCTATGCGACCAAAGTCTCAACTTGTATTCTCCTTACCTAACTACATCTACAGCTCCTGCTCTCACACGGGGGTCCCTTCCCGTTACCGACATGCTGGCAGTGAAGGAGCCGTCAATACTGAACACTACACATTCCGTTTTCGGTGGAACGACAGCGCAGTAAAAGTCCACACAAGTGTGATCTCCCCTGGAAAAAAAGGTTGCAGAAAAAAAATCAATTCTCAATATTTTAATGACTTGCCTTAGTACTTCTGCGTCGGGAAAGTGAAAAAAGGCAGCGCAGACAACTCTCACCTTACTATCATTTTAAATGGATATATTCCATAGCCCAGGGTAATGTCCGTTGATAATGTGTGAGTTACTCTCCCATTTTTATCAGTAGCTTCGGATGCAATTAAAGCCCACTCTCCCGCAGGTGGATCTTTCATAACATAAATGTCCACCTTCTCCCCTGTTAGAGTAACCATATCCAGTGGGCCGTACATAAAGCGTGCTTTGAGGACAACTGGGTAGCCCTCAGCGACAATAACGTCATTGGCACGATGATTTGCGGCAACATTCTGTCCGAAAGTCATAAATAGTAAATATCAAAATGACCAAGCTACGTAACAACTGATCAACTCAGGTTGTTTATTTTTCAATTCATGTACCTTTAACTTAACGGAGGTTCGCTTCTTGATCCACTTCTCTCGAGGTTGGGTTGGAATGAAAACACGAGCCTCTTTGTCGTCCTGACTAGCGGCAACACCCCCATCAGGAGAAGCAATCTGTGTAGGAACAAAGTTTGTTTAAGCAAACAGTTCATATGATTCATTCACCTTAAAGATAAATCAAATTAACGACGTGATTTCGCTTCACAAATAATTTACCTGTCTTAGTATGAAAGCTATAGCATCGGTTGACTCCCAGTAGCTAGCGTGGAAGAGATGAGGCAATGAATGAACTGGGAATGCTGCCAGAGCCTCAGGGCAGTATAAGGCATAGTCTAGTCGTTTATTTCCCCACCATTTTTGTTGTACTAGAGAAAATTATTGGACGCATATTCCATTATTTTCCAACCCACACGAAAAGGAACGACATTCACATGGCAACTCTCTACCGTTAGCCAATATATAAGAATGCATTTTATATTTTTGTTTCTATCTTATCAAATCTTTTAGTATTGTATATAAAAATGACAACATCAAAACAACAATAAGATGAAACTGGTCAATAATAGTTTGGGAATTGTGAATAAAGTTATAAAAGTAGTAAACATGGAGAAAGAACAAGTAAAAAATTGTACATTGATTGATAGTTTGCAGAGGCAGGGCGTCGAGGCCGGACATTCCACTCTGAATGCTTATATCTGATAATCTGCGGGTACTATTCGGTGTTAATGGTCCGAGACCCGTTTCAGAAAATACGTTAGGGTTGCACTGGATACATTCCACTACAAAACAAATTGGAAAAGGTAGTGAAATGCAAATCGAAAGAACAAATACAAATGCTCAATGCTCAAGGTTTAACTTGTGTTGGAGCTAGCTCTTAGCTGGAAGGAGAGGAAGCCAGCCAAGCCAATTACAATGCTGAAAGAGAAACGCTGTAGGGAGAGGGGCGGCATTAGGCGTTTACTATGAAAATGATCTATGCAACAAGCAAAGCAATCTGCAGATAGCTTTTGAGACTTTCACTGCTACAAATTGATTAGCTTTTTGGTAGCGCAAAGAATCTTTGGTAAAAGGAAAGGAAAGCAATGTAAATAACACAATAACACGCTAACACGACAGTAATACTTGCTTTGTTTTAAAAAGCGACACCACAACTATAGCATATGGTTTGATAGGGGGCTCAAAATCAAATCGAAAAAGCTTTCAAACTGCACAGAGAATACATTCAGCATACATTACATCAGATCAGGAAAAGTACTTGAATTGAGCGAAGCGAGTAAACATTCTGTGATAGACATTGCGAAAATTGGGCTTGTGAACGATGTATGAATGGCAAAGGAAAGTATTAGTGGGAGAAAGAGGAATGAGCAGTTAGGAGCTAAATCAGAACAATAAATCACAGCTCAAGTAGTCAAGAGTCATGCGACGCAAGAAAAAGAGTACACGTGTGTGTCTACGTTGTATATGTTAATAAGGACTAACGAAGATGATATGGTTGTCCATCCCCCAAAGGATATCTGGAATAGCGAGCAACGTTGACTGGTGCTATGGCAGCAAAACGAGCTGACAAAATAGGTTCCAGTCTGGTTGCTAAGGGGTCGGTTGGATGGAAAAGGTTAAAGACCTGATGACACGGACGAGTGAGATGCACTGGAAAATCATTTTTGAATTTCAAAAGGTGATCCAAAAATCCAATCCCATCCAAAAATTCATCGAATGAGCAAATATTTAAGACATATTCGTAAAATACTTTGTCTGTCCTCGGAGTGGATCTTGCGCTGTGCCAAAACTAAGCTAAGAGGACTCCCAAACATGAAGAAATCCGTTACATCGAAATCCAGTTTTGCATTACCAGAGTCACTCGCAGAGGAGGAAGAACGTCGTCTAGGGGAAGTGGACGGAATATGACCAGCGTGTAAATGGTCGCCATCGAATCCATGTCCTGTGTACGTGTGAAATAAAAAAAATTGTTTAGCTCTTATTGCTTGTGAAATGACTTCCGTTTTATTACATTATTCATATATGTTTGAGAGTTGGAATATGTATGTGAATTTTAATGACCTGGACTCGGTGGAGCTTCGTCCTCATTAGCATACTGGCCGGAATGTGAGTGGCGTGTCAAAGCATCATAAGCTAAGAGTGAACCCATAGAATCTCCTATCATGATAATTTGTCCAGTAAAACCTTGTCCTTCCTCAGATTTGAGAAATTCTTGATACACTTGGTTTGCAGCTAGAACTGTTTTACCCACTGCATCATAATACTCCTGCTGAGAAGTTGAAATCAATGGAATCGCTCCTATTGACACAGACTCATGCGTCAAACTGGGACTTTCTCCGGTTCCATATACGTCAAAGCTGTAGGGACTCAGGCTATAATTTCCATAAATACAGAGGACAAAAGTATGGCGTAGTTCCAATATTTATTTTTAGTTTTTATAGAAGCATCCACTTTGAATATATTCTACCTTGATAATATTCCCAAAGCGTCAGTGCATATGGATGGGCATGGCACAAGCTTGACAACAACATGACCCATCATTGAGACATAATGCTGTCGGATGACAGACTCAAAAGCACCTTTAAACGTGGTAATATCAGATTTCTTCGCTGTTAGATCCATGGCAGCGTCTAATGCACTGCCAGCGTGGACAACGAGACAAAGCAGAGTTGTCTTGCAAGAGCCAATGCAGGTAGAACTTGCGCTACTGAACAATGTTGGGGATCCAGGAAGGGATGTCTCTATGCTTCCTCGAGTGCCTAGACTTTTCTGCGACTTCTTCCGCTCTGCTGTGATTTTTTGAAGAAACGGCTGACTAAATATACTGTCATCTACGTTTCCATTATAATTAAGATTAAGATGAGTCACTTTAAGTTATGCCTAAACTACAATCCACCACAAACAATAGTATTTTTATTTTTATCATTCTCACCTTTCGGAGCGTCTGAAGAGCTACCGCCATCCGTATCTTGAGGAATAAGCTCGAGTGAGCTCCACTTTGTGAGAGATACGCCGTCATCATTACTATCAGCTACAGACGAGGAAAAGTCAACCCAAATTGTTATTTCGAAACAATAATTCCTGATTAAAGCAAGGATGGGGATTCAATCAAATCAATTAGAAATAGAATACCTAAGCAATCAAAGAATTCTTCTTCGCTTCCCCCTGAATCGGAGTCCTTCCTCACAATCCCTTCCATCCTCCAAGATGCAAGCAAATCAAAACTTTTGCTGGAACTGGAACTGGGAGAATTTAGTGAAGCTTTGTTGCCATGTTTTACTCTCGAAGGATGAGCATTAACTCCATGCTCTGGAGGGGAAAAACATGCTATCGTTTCTGCCCCGTTGGCTGACAGTGAGTCATCCCCATCAGGATAGTCAGTTGGTATACTTAGATCACTAATTTGAACTTGAATTGGTACTGGTTTCAACATCCCTGCCGATCTGGTTTCGGAAGACTGACGTTGCTGTTGTCCTGACGCAGCGGCGGCAATCGCCAAACTATTTGCACTTGCCGAGGGACTCAAAACGTGAGGAACGTCCCCAACAATAGAAGAGGATGTTGAGGACTGCCGAGCAAAAGTAGGATCATCCTCCTCCTTGTCGTCATCTAGGTCATTGTCAGTGTCCTCAGTGGTTGCCATCTTCTTCTTGAGAGCTTCTGCCGTTTCTCTCTCAATCTCCCGAATATCTGACATAGTCAGTCCATGCCATTCGTCTTGCCATGCCCATGCTTGTCGATGAGCTCGAAGCATAGTTTTGCGAAGAGCTATCATCATAAACGTAAAAAAATGACAATTTACTAATGCTTATTGGGTATCATTTCTTGATAAAGGAGTATAAATCAAGGAAACACACATGAACAACGAGGTTAATTTCATTTAGTCGATATGTATCAAGTAATTATCATTAATGAATGCGAATCTGGTACAAATGGTAGAATATTCACCCATGTACTTTTCTACTTACCGACATCATGGATGAACTTTTCGATTTTGCTTTGCATTCCCCAATAGTGGAACTCTACTCGACACAGTTTGTACGCGCACATTATTGCCTTCCCGTCCGCCGTTGGCATAGATTTATTCTAGGAGACAGAAAAACAATGATAATAAAACTCATATAAAATAATGAGTCTTGAGCACGAATGATGTTAAGGGAAAAGCTTAATAACGTTAACAATGTTGGGAGTACACTGGTGATGTCATAAAGGAAAATGAGAAATTACTTTGCACTCGCTCCAATAGTCTTCCACCCAGTTTTCGTTTAATGGACCCCGATTAGTTTTCTGTGACACGAAAACTCTAGGATCTTCTTCTCTCAGGTAGTCTGCCCCGTGAAGTTGATCTTTTACTACGTCGATAACATCTGACGAGGTGGAAAACATAAAAAACACTATTAACATAGAATTCTAGTAACGTTCAATCACAAAAAGAGGAATTGGTTGCAGTGGACATGAAGATGAGATGGATAGATACAAATAGTCTCCTTTGCTTTGAATTCAATTTTCCAAACGAAATCATCATGGCCACGCAAATGATCAATATAAAGCCTAGTTAATTAAAAGTCCTTGCCCACAACTCGATTTCTTAAATCCGATCCACTTAAAGTGAAGACGTTGTCTTGGTGCCCGTCATCAGCGCAATAGTACGTCTCGATTTCGAGTGAGAATCGCTGAACAAAAGGGCAAGTGTAGCGAGTTTTAGTGTAAGGATAAGCATTCCATGCCTCTTCCTCGACAGTGAGCGCTGACTTGGGAAGGAGGCTTTTAAACCAACCAGGTAAATGACTGCCAACATGATACACTTTTCTTGTGTACTGCCCACTTCCCCCTGGACCCTCTTCATATGGCTCGTTTTGCATTATCTCGACCCCACTCCCAGCCCCTTTGGTTTCTTCCCTACTCTTTTTCTGCAAGAGTTAAAAAAAATCACTCAGAATTAGCTGATAGAAATGGAACATTCCACTCCTTACCACTTAAACTTTAACTAAAATGTGACTCACAGCTATCATATACAGTTGAGCGATCCTGTACTCCTCGACGGTGAGAGGGAGGGGGATGCGGTACTCCTTGATAAGCATGTTTGCTGCTTTGAAGTGAAAACCCTGGCGTCACTTGTTTTGATAACACTGTAAAAACAAGTAAAACTCAAGTTTATATCAATGATTAATAACAATAATATAGCTTTGAAACAAAAAATTGAACACTTGATCATTTAGAACGCTTATAAGGCATGATGTAAAGCAGGATAATACCTTTGACCTTTAACCTTCCAAAACTTGAATAGCCTTTCACTTTTTTTGTAGTTTATTTCCAGTGAAGAATTGAGAATGGGCTGGAGCTGGATCAAAACTAACCTCTATAAAACTAGAGTACTTATGGTTCTAGGAACTCGTAAAAGAATCCCTATTCCTTGCTGAAACTGCATGTTTCCTACAATGCAAAACTAACGTGCCACTATCATATGATTACTGCGAGCTGCTTGCTGGAATGATAAGCCAACTACTACTCACTAAAGTTGCTTGGAATTTCCTGTAGCTCGGAGCAGCAGTCAACAGACAAACAACAGGAAAGGTAGCACAGGAGCTACAAGAAGAAGAGGAATGAAATGTATTAAGTGGTAAAGTAATAGGATATATGTTAATGTTGTTATGTGAAGGAGTAAACACATGGGAAATAGGAAAAAACGAAAACACAAAAATGTTTTGATGATGCTCTCAAAACCTCACTCAAAGAGTCTCTTCCCACAGCAGAGGTTTCAGTTTCCGCTTTCTATTGTGATAGAGTATTCCGTCACACTGCCCAGGAGGATACCATAACACTATGCTACGTACTTCCTTTCCATCCAACTTTATCTTATACATGTGCTTGCTAACCATCTATATAGCTGCTGGGCCAGTGCAGTGCCCGTGTCGTGTGCTTTGTTGTTGTTAGTGCATACAAAGTTTATATATATGAGTAGCGAACAAATTCCTTTTTTTGCTTGCAAATATAAGTGAATGAATAGTAATAGGCAATGTGGAATATATGGGACGTTGAAACACACACACACTCCACAAAAGCTATAACTAGATATAACTATCAGCTATAGGAGGAGTGTTAAAATAATAAGATAGCGAACATGACTGGATGTTATGTACTTCGCACTCGCACAATGGATTTAGCTAATAGGTTTTCGGTATGCACTTGAACTTCAAAATGTTTTAAGGAAATGTAAATGATACTTTGATTTATTTAGTAATTTAGAATAGACACAGGTATACAGGTATATTGTAAATTTTACTTTAAATCGTTTCATTTTCTGATAACTTCCAGCATTAAATTGAAATAAATTATGGTAACGGCATTGAAACGAAATTATTTTTATGTTAGAACTGTGGAATTTCCTTTACGAATCAAATTATCTGATGTAAATCACGAATAAGTTTTGAGGAAAATAGGAGTGAATACAGTGGCTTTAGAGTTGATAAATTTACATATTTTTATGCAGAAATCAGAAATAACATTTAGTTAGAGGTCGACATTCTGCAGAGAAGCTAAATTTTGAAACTCAAAGTTAGTAAAATTACTATTCCTGAATGGTTTTACGAATTAAAATTAAATTTAGTTTAATTTTAATTTGTGGCTGCTTTTTTTTACCTAAATACTAAATGCAGTTTGATAGTTTTTTATGTGTAGAATCTGCTAAATGTTTGGTAAGCATTTTGACTGCAGGTTTGGAACATGGAAATACTTTAGTTTGAGTAATTTCATTTTGTAAAAAATTGTTTCACAAATTTTTATACCCTAGACGTGAAATTACAATTTCAGATCTCCAATGCACCTTTCTACTATACCTCCAATACCTTAATTTTGATTTCCATGGTTACATTACCATTACCTCTGAAACCTCTCTAAACAACTATTGACTCTATTGTATGCAATCGTCTAAACGTTACTTTTTTACATGTTAGAATACAACATGAAGAATACCAAGGCAAATCTCAAACTTTATATAGGTAATGTCAATTTGACCTTTGAAATATGGGAATGGGACTGTTTCCCAAAACGGGTATGGAATTGGTTGCCATACGACGATCTAATGAAGTACAATTAGGAATTCAAAATTTTCAAGATTCAATTCAAAAGATTTTGATCCCCGTTTTGAAAAAAAGTCCCAGTCTCATATTTCAAAGTGCTTATTTACATAACCTATTGAATGAGATCAATCTTGAAGAATACATAATAAGGCAGAAGGGTAATGACATTGTCCCTTAATTTTCTCATGCAACTTTTTCAATGTGACCCTGGAAAGTTTTTTTTCAAAAACTTTCCAGATCTGTGGCCAGTGCGACTTTTTGTATATACATAATAGTTTTAACTTAAAATCAACGTGAGTTTGTATGCACAATCTCACAATCAAGCAAATCTGAGCCTAACCATCTACTGGTCACTGGTTATATGCATTGAACCTTGAACCTATCGATGCTTTTTATTTAATGGATTAGCGTACAAGGGTGGGTAATCAGGTCCTGTAATGCTATCTACTAATCTTGAATATCAAAATAAGGATGAAGACAAAATACTTTAAATAGCATTTTGAGTACAATTAAAAGCTGAGGGTGGAATGTGCAAAGACAATTATCTCATGCGTATTTAAAAAAGCACCAGTCACAACTTACATTTGTTTCCTTATTTCATATAAAATGTCCATTCAATCCAAAGTTTCTAATAGTTGATGCGTAGTCGAATCTGGTGCGCTCCACGGTCATTTGTCGTATTGAAGAACTCGTTTGCTTTCCCATCCAAAAAAATGCTAACGGGACTTCGGATCGATTGCTCATGAATTCACAGTTCCATGAGATATTCTGACAACGCATTTCAGAATCAGCAATGAAAATTTCTGGGGTATTCCTTTTCCTTTTAGTATTATTGTTCTTTGGATTTCTGTGTTCGTTATACTAACTTTCTAAACAGCTCATCACGAAACAAAATTGTTTGAGGTACAACCTGAAGGTCTAACTAGCACTTAAGACCAAACGAGGTATTGCTATCCGACATTGGTTAGGAATGCATGTAGATCATTTCAAACGTTGCTAATGCCTTCTATCACAATTGGCACACACAGAATAATCCTAATGCATCTGGATGAAAATTTAGCATATGCTCGGCACGTCGCACGTCCATCCAGGTCAATGCAAACGCTACGTTTTTTTTACCATCTGATACAAACTTTACGCAGCAACACACACAAAACTTCATTTGCCTCGGCAAATGAGCTTGTGTTAAGATGAAGCCATTGAAACGAACGAGGAGAAAGTTGTATTTTGTTTTGTTTCTGAAAGCGAAATCAGCAAGCCAGGTCCCACTAGTAGTTCTAATATGATGCAAATGTAGAATAATTGAATATTTCACCGAATTCTGACTAGAATCTGAGGTGGAGTAGTAAAAGCTCGCACAATACTAAATTTTTTGTGGTCTTTTTCTTAGCTGATATATCTTTCTAAATCTTAGCTGATAGTTCATTTCCACTCCGAAAGACATTTTTTACTGCAACGGTGTTCAATATAGGACACTTAAGTTACAAAAATAAATTCACACACAAGAAGATTAAAAGATTTCCAAGTACAAGGCTACGAATACAAGAGAATGAGAATGGAATGGGAAATATGTAGTACACTCAGCGGGCTGCTGAATATGTGTGAGCAGAATGGGTGTTTGCATATTATTTTCTATAAGGCTGTTTTGGGTGGATGGGCTTTTAGATCCATTGAGAACATAGGTGGACAGCCTTATACATAATATTTTTGCCGTTAGTTTCGTTATCGTTACCTCATGCAGTTGTGAGGACCAGGACATTGAACGACTTTCTCTGTCATTAGATGGATTCACTCTAACCAATCAGAAAGTGGAAACCATTATATTGCAAACTGCATATTAAAAGTATTAGCTGAATATGAACTAAAGTCACGATGCAGTCTTTTGCTAATAATAATCCACTACGGTAAATTGGATAGAGAAATTATAATCCACCAAAAAATGTATCCTAAAAAGTAGTGCAACTGATCTGTATAACTTGGCCATCTCTGTTTTGCCATTTTTCTGTAATATGTTTGTTTTGCTGTCATCTCGCTTCCTTTACGTAGTACGCATCTTCGTGTCATGGTTTTACCTTCAACCTTTAGAAAATATATACATAATACTCTTCATTCTAACAAAGTTTGCTTTTCTCCTTCTCAGGTAAGAATCTCACAGCCGTAACAGACTTGGTTACGACCATCTCCCGAATCATATCTGGCCCATTCCATGTTCGTCTCCTCTACGGCTCTACCGCTAGCTCTACCAACACCACAGGTTTAGAATTCGTATAAGTGGTGAGGCTTAAGTACTTCCTTACCCCTTTCGCTACACAAAGACAGCTAGAGTAGTCATATGTATGTGGATAGGGCACAGACTTTATTGTACTTATCGTTATTCCAATTGATATGATGAAATAGTTGGAGGCAGAAGGCAGATGGGTGTTCGGGTTTTCACGACCAACATCATCCAGCGAAAAAATGGGAAGAAACCCTTCCTTTCACAGCTTCAGTTAAAATGTTATTGGGCACTTGTTTCATCGTCAGAAGAGTACAAGTGCTAGCCTGGCATTTTACAGAAATAACTAAGTGTAAGTCTGACTCACTCACTGGAGAGGATGCATATGAAGAACCATTGATTGAGGAAAGTTGCAAGTAAAGTAGCATGAATGTGTTTGTAAACGCGATATACGTAGAATTTTGCAGCTCTATCACTTGTTTCTTTATTCATCTCTTTTTAAACGACTATGACTTCTTTTCTTTCATACTTTCTCCAATAGTAATATAAATTTTTATGTACTGTTTTATATGTTGTTTTGCTGAATTTGAACGAGGCATGAATAAGGTACATGCTAAATGCTATGTATGTATTGGTTTTTGACTAAATAATATAATATAAGAGCGAGTTTACTAACAAGTGAAACATCTTTACTACTTGTTTATTTCGGGGTCATTTGCCCTCCAGGCACCAGGGTTCTCATCTCATGCCCCCCCCCCCGCGTATAATACCATTTGGGCATTTGCCCCCCACCCACAATGTTATGTCCTCCATAATTTCTTTTGTTGCGTTCAAGAACATCGTGATAGGCTCCATGATATTTTGCATAGATGATTATAAATGAAGAAAACCCACATAATATAATTTCAAACGTATTAGATTTGCATAAAACTTAGTCACCCATTTAATTCGAGATGATGAGTAGTATAGTACAATATAGTAAAGTAACCACGTTTAATTAACCGATAATAGTTATCTGCATCTCAGGTTACATATGTGTTACGAATAAAACACTTGACATTAACCGGGTTTCTGAAAATTTGCATTATATCATGCAAAAACTGACTTGCATTTGTTAAATTCACAGAGTACAGTAAGCAGCAAGTACTGTCATATGTGTATTTAATATTTTCTGATGAATTATTCTGTTACTTCATAGACACATACCGTATGAAATTGCAATGGTAATTCTTTGTGTATTTTAGTAACATAGTTTATAATGTAATATATTTCAATATTAGTTTAGACTTTGCGTTTGACAAATACGAAGCTTTATTTTAGTAATATTCTCGAAACTTCATATCAAAGCCTTTAAATCGTAGAGTGTCTTTTACGTCGTTTGGTAATTGGTTCCATATTAAAAAGTGATTTCCTCCAATTCTGTTGTCATTCCTGGGACAACAAAATCGAGTCCTATTTCTCAGATGAAAGGAACACGTTTTAATATTGCTTTTCGGATCTGATTTAATTTGAAGGTGACTAAGGCAACTCTTTAAAGTTTGTAAGCCTCTATAATCCTGATTCATGGCTGTGTTCTTGAGAGCAAGGGCAAAAATAACTCAAGGAAAAAATACATAGAGCTATTTCTTAAAAAGTTTAAAAAAATTGTTTAACAGGGTCAGGATTTGGAACAGGATGCACGTTATGTTTCTACATAATTTAAATAATCATGCACAGTTTCGCAAATAGTATGGGAATTTTCTACGTAATTTATAACAGAACCTAATAACATAAGGAAAAGATTTTAACTGGAGGCACACAGATTGCAGAGCGAAAGAAATTGCCAATTCTATTTAGGTGATATCTCGAGATCAAGCATGTTTGATGTGGTATGATTTTCATAAGGAAATGCAAGGACAGCTTGAGTTTTTGAGATATTCACAACAGCACAACCATGTAATGTTTTGTTAACGCGACTTGCTGCACTGCACTGGATGGGTTTAAAGAAAAAAGTATAGATATATATAGCTTGAAAGAATCTTGTGATTCCACGTTTATCCCTTACACATGAGACTTGCCTTGAGTTTGAGTTGTGTTGTGAGTTGCATGGAGCTCATCATAGTTGGGCAGAACACACGCGTTCGAATTTCCTTTTTAAGACACATGATACATGGACGTCGTTGTTTTCTCGTTTCTGCAGTTCTGATAGCATACAAGCAAAATATTTTCATTCTTAAAAATTATCTAATCATTTTTCAATTTAAGAACTTCGATGAATGAATGAATAAACTTTATTTACATGTTTAGGAGTATCGATCATTGCATATCTAGTCATTTCTTACTACCTAACACATTCAAAAGTTCGGCGTTGTTAAGATCAAATATTAAAGATTCCATTTCAAAATCAGTCCGTATCAACAAACCAATTATAATCATTAGTTTATGCATAGATTTTACCTCGATTTTAATCTTATATGTGTTATTTCCCAAGTTTTGCTTCCTAACTAAATTAAAAAGCTACGTGTACGTATTTTCGATGCACCAGTTGCAGTACTGCGTTAATAATCGGAAACTCTGGCAAGCCCAATGCCTGGGTGGCTTTTAGGCGAATTCCAGTAACGCCTGGGTTTCCACTTTCCTGCCCAACTATGTACCCTAGTTACATAGCCGCATGGTGTTATGTGTACCATGCTATAAAATTGATTTCATTTCAAGTCTTTTCCATGACACTCTCAATGCATGTGTTGAGGGTACGGAGCAGCCTTAAAATGTACGTCCATGTATCAGAAACCGCTGTTCAAAATATTCTACCCGTTGAAAAGAGTCTCTGTTAGGACTCGATATTTATCGTCCAAGTCGGCATAATTCGGTTTTTTTTGGTTGTTTTATCTTCAATATCCAATATGGAATTATAAAGGCTCCAGGAAAGGAGATCGAGAGCGAAGGAGACGATGACCACAACGATATGGAGCATGTAGCATTGACTAAAGTAAGTAGAAGGAACAGAAGAATAAGCTGGTGCGACGCATAGATTTACTAAGAATGGGATGGAAGAGAACATTGCAAGTAGCAGGAAGAGCTGAAGAACTCATACTCATTTGATGAACTGAGATGAGCAATACAACATTATCCACTGAAAGCTCTACACTCAAGGCAAGCAGCTAGCTCTCTTCATATCTCTGTTTTTGTTTTTGTTCCTTCAGTTGTCAGTGTTGCTAGCATCTATCTAACGTGTACTCCTTCATGGTAAGGCTGAAGGTAAAACTGTGTGCTCTTGCTCTCACATCTGCATTTAAACGCAAGTGTTTAGCAATTGACTAGGTTTTAGTTCTGCTCTTTAAAGACCTGGAAACGGGAGATCGTTCCGTTTCCCCCCTACCTTTTTGATCACCTAAATGCTCGTACTTTGCCAGTGTTCATTGCAATATTGGTTTAGGTTTGAATGAATAGCCTACTTTGACTTTGTTGTTAATGAAAGTAGTTTCAGCTATTACTACAACTTCGTTATACGGTGTGTTTGTGTCTGTTCTACCTCTACAGTTTACCAAGTCCGATGGAAGTTTGACAGCAAGGAATATACCTTGCGTTGTTCTACGGTAATTAAAGATCAAGAGAGGATGGGGAGCTTGATGATGGCTTTTGTTTAAATTTCTCCCTCACTCTTGGGCATAGTTGGTTGACAGTGACCTTTTGAACTTGCGGTGATGTGGATGTGGTGAGTCATAATGACAATGACTAAGTCATATGTTCGTCAACTTGTGAAACAAAAAGAGAATGGAAATGGGGAGTAGTAGTTCATCTCACTTAGCACTCAGAAAGTTGGCTGGTTCCAGTTTGGTTTTTATACTTGTGCATGGAAGAGAAAAAGTTGGATGGAAAGCATAATGTAATGTAAGTAAGTAAGATTTTATTGCCATTCCTGAAAAAATAAAGATTAATTCTGTAACTTATGCGGTAGAAATTGCGAAATGTTTCATATGGTCATGCTCTATCCAGGCTCAGTGCATTAAATTAAAGGCCAATGTGTGTAATCTCATTTGTTTAATTGCAAATTTATGTGTTGTAGGGTTGAACGTTTATTGTGACATAAGCATAAATTTAATTGGGTGATAGCTTTAGTAAGGGATTAAGGGACGAAGACAATGAAATTTTTGTCGAAGACGTAGAAGCTAGCTGTGACTACGACTAACTAAACATTGTTAGAATACATTAACATAAGAAAACTGTTGGGATAAAAGTTTAAGTTTATTTAGTTATTAACTAGTAGCGTCAAAGACGGTAGCAGATTCCTTAGCGTGTCGATGTTGTCTGTGTGCCAGTCTCTGGCTCTGGCTTTCTATCCGTTTGGATGATAGCCATCACACCGGTGGCGATTATTAAAATCTGTCTTAACTAATCACACAAATTGACAATCGACAACTAATTGACAACTTTGGTCAAGCGCTTTGATAAGTTCTGAGTTGAGCGAAATTGAGTCCATTTTATATATGTAAGTATGAGTAATGATGTATCATGTATCAAAATGACATTGTTACTATCTGTAATTCTTTCACATTATTGGCAAAGTTCTACACAATGACCTGCGATTGTTTAAAGGTAAACAGCTACATGAAATCAGTATTAGTACAGTGAACATATGTGTGATGTGAAGTAACGATGGATAACCCATATTACTAAAGTTAAGTCAGTGGATGCATAGAATGAAATTTGTCTCTTGCTTTGCAAGAATAGCTAGTTTACAGCTCGATTGAATTCAATTCAGTCCAGAAAGAAACAACTCCAATTCAAGAAGTCCTTTCAAAACAATTGAATTCATATTTTCGAATTGAAATTTTCAATTCAAACTACGTTAGGTATAATTTATTGACAAATAAGAGATTTTGGCCTATATTTTAACAGAAAAGAGTTTTTCTGTGAATTTAATTTGGTCACACATGGATATAATATGGATGTAATATTTCCCCTTATTGTTAATGAGGACTAAGCATCATTTTTACCGAATATTGAATATACATTCTACATTAGGTACATTCAAAACAAAACATATTTGATTAATGGTCAGTTGAAGGGTCAGGTCAGGTCAGGTAATGGTTATGCTTATGCTTGACCATGGAATAAGAAGTTGTCTGATCTTTATTGACTAAATAATACAATACAGATGGCTTTTTCATACAATTAATATACGGTCTAAATATAGAACAAATACAAACGCTGTTCATCATTATTTTCTATGTATCTTATGATATAAATTAAATTTCTCAAATATCCTGCACTCAAGCAAAAATACTTTTGAACAATTGACAATTTTTCAAAGTTTACTCGTTCTTAACACATTAGTTTTAAGAAATTTTTCATCTTAATACGGAAAGGAATGAGTTGCAATTCAAACACTTCAATTCATTTCATTTCACGGAAATCTCAAATACATTTCCTTTCAATTCAGACGAGAATAATTCAATTCCTTTCACCAGGACTTGAATTAAATTAAGTCAGACATGTTAAGTGGATAAAAACGCTAGTATCCGTTTTTAGCGGCTTCAAGCCACCATACTTCAGATGACTTTTTTTTTGCTAAAATGGCTAATATATCTAAAACGTATACATATAGCATTGTATTGGTTAATATAGCATTCAAATATGTACATAAGTCACTAATATAAGGTATATTGAACATATATATCCATTATTAGCCATTAGAATTACCTAGTTATTGATTGATTGTAGATTCCGATTTATATTCTGGAATAATTGTTTTATTGTAAATATAATTTTGCCATCGAATTCGAATACACCTTTCATTTATCTAAAGGTTTTTCATTTAACTCTTCTAGGTGCGTAGGAAGATTTAATCTTTTCATCGGAATTTTGGATACACAAATGTATAAATAAAATTCTTATTTAATTAATTTATGGTCAGGTCAAGATGTGATGCTTGGTCATAGTACAAGAAGTTAAACTGGAACTTTATTGACTAAATTGTAAAGTTGTCAATATCTTCATACAGTAAACAATTAACGCTTATCTTGATAAAAAAGCCTTATTCATTGCCGTTCACTATGTAGTTTCTCATATTTCCTAAATTTTCTACTACGCCGAACTCAAAAAACAATGTTTTGTATGACTACTGCACATTTAGATATTTTTAACATTTTCGTTTGAGTTCTGTAGAAATTGCACAATACAATACAACCATTTAATTCTATCCACTTCAAGTGAGTAGTACTGGAGTAATTCAGACGAAAATAATTAAATCCCTTTTACCATGAATTGAAATATATTGAAATTAATTCAGCTACCTTCAGTTCATCTTAAACCGAGGTATAATTCTCAAAAGGATGACACACTCGAGACAGTTATATAAGAATGTAACAATTTAGTTTTTTTCTAGTTTAATAATACCGGTAGAAAAAATATCTTTGCCTTTCATCACCCCCAAACTCATCTCATTTGAAATCGCCAGAATATTGGAAATTGGGATATGCCCACTGGCCCTTCAAATGTAAACTTTCATGTTTTCTCCGTAAAAAATAGTTCGTTATTTCCAGGCATACTAAAACATACAACACAACAAATTGAAACAGTAAAGGAAACGAGATTGAATGTATGATGCAAGAATAGAAATTGTTTTCATCTCAGTTTCCCTCTGTTTGATTAATACGCCTGGAGCATACACTTATGTTATTCTGCATACGATGTATATTAGAACCCTCATTTCATGTCTTTCATCTGTCTGTTGCTGATCTGTTGGAACTTTCCTTTTTTCGCTCAAAGATACACACTATGGTGTAGAAAAAGGAGAAAGTAAGTGATAGTGAGTTTCTGAGACTGGAGACAAAAAAAACTCCTGCATCATCAATCCTACTGACGCCACGCCAACACTACACTGACTCTTTCCAGCATGTGAATGCTAACCTAATCCTTTCACATTAAACGGAACGGGATTTCCACTATGCTGCTTGGGCTTTGTACGCCCCAAATTATGCTACATCAGTCGCTCCCTAAGCGTTACCAAAACATATTGTGTACATTGTATATCACATTTTAACCACAACCTAGCAGAAAGAAGAAAGCCTGAAGTCGTAAGGATGTCTTTCAATACCCTGCTTTTCTCTCCAGTCTCCAACCATTATGCATTAATGGTTTATGTAGGTTTAGTGTAGGCTATAGTTGTATAAAAAATGCAGCAGTGGTTCAATGATCTGATTCATCTGTTATATTAAAAGGAAAATAGGAACCAGCAGATGAAAACGGAGAGGCACTACCACTACCTTACAATTTCTATTAAGCTTAGGTATATCAATATCCTCAGGCTTTACTTTTCCATATAGGTACGAACTCATAGATCCTGAGAGAGGAGAGAAATTCAATGGATGGTTGCTGGTAGAATTGTTTGTGTAAGCTCGTACCTCTGAGTACGAACCAAGGACCCATAGGTTAAGGCCTGAAATGAGTCACTCTAACATAAACATCAGTTTTATGTTGGCTTATACGATTGTGGGTTTTTGAAAGTTGTGCCTGTCTCTATGTAGTTTGAGTAACCTAAAATTTTCTAAACCTCACTTGAGTATATAGCATGACATAGATATTGATATACATCTCGTTCTCAGATTTTTGCGCCTATATCACATCATCGTCAACTGCTACAGCGTCAGTCAAATCATCGACTTTCAAATGAAAATAAAACTATTGGAATATACAACATAAAAATGTAATCGAGTACTGAAAATGTTAAACGGAATGTCAACTGTTCATGTAGTACCAAAAGGTCTTGATGGAATTACGTTAGAATGTTACACATTTTATGGCCGTATTAAAAACTATAAACTGTCTGTGGCGAAGCCACAAAAGGGTTTACGACATTTTTGGTTTTGACATGTGGAGGTGAAATGGGTAGAAAGTAGAAGCTAAGCGCTCAAACACAAACAGTGGATTGCTCCCATCAACATTAAGCACAGCTAGAATGGTTGAATTATGCAAACATTTTGACACGGTGAAACATGGTTGATTGTGTTTGCCATCATGTAAAACCAGCAAAAAAGAAACTTTTGGAAAATTTAATTTGTCTTCTTTTTACTATGATAAATTTTGTATGAAATGGGCAACCAACTTTCTTTACAGCAAAATGTTTGCTTTGTAATGTCATACGCTTTAAGGGAAATAAGCATTTTTAGTTTACTTTTTATGTATTATTTTCATACTTACAATATGCAAAATCGACAATTGAAGCACTTTCACTGATCATAAACATTGTTAGCGTAACAGCGTTGATTGATTGAAGTAATAAATCTTCATCATTCATACCTAATTTATGTTTTTCTTTTGACCTCCTGACTTTCCTAGGAAGGAGAATACGGATATTTTCCGCAAGAAACCACGGGCGTGGACTAATTCTTTCCAAAGGAGTTCGGTGAAGGATGACGTAACATGAAGATGATTGGTGGGGTGTGGACACGATGTGCACTCTTATCCATAAGTCAAAATGACAGAAAGGTGGGAAAGGTTTGATATAGAAGCTATATTTCTACCAAAGAGATTGTTGCTACAAAGTCTTCTGTTCCCTGTGCTTGTCGGACCACACTTGTGCTCCATGTTTGTATTATTTCCAATGGAATAGGTCGATATCCCGATATTGATCTCCGATAAATTTTGATGATAGCCAACAACGCTACTTCCATGAAAAAATGTATGAGTGAGTAAATAAAGTGAAGCTTACTTAGTAACTTCGATGTACACAAAGCAAAGAAAACTTGTTCGCGTTGCAAAACCGAGAAATGCCGTGCCTCCATGAATACAATTATTGGTAGCTCAGCTAATAAAAACAGAAAGTGCAAAGTAAACACACCGGGAAAGTTTATTTCACGTTCCCCCTTTTTCTCAGATTTTGTCATTCTCTTCAACGCCATTGTGAGGATTGTATCTACCCACCACCTTTATACCATTTTCTATCATCAAAATTCTCTCGCCACTGGATTAACATTACGAAGATGCGTTATGATATGCAAGCGCTACTAAAGTTTTAGACAATTATTGGTGACCCACTTAATGCGTCGTTTTTTCAACTCCCAAACCGACAAATTACTACTCGACCTTTGCTGTCTATTTAAAACGAAAACCACATTACCGAAATTTCCACTTATAATTATCAACTTCCCACTTGTTATTCTACTTTCAAAATATGCACAAATTACAAGTAGTTTGATTAATACCGTTTTATAAACGAATTACTTCCATTTTTCAAATGCATTGAAAACCATAGATTACCTCTGTGACCATTCGCAGTGTAGGTAAACTTAATTTGATTAGCAATATTAGTCTTAATGAGGAAACAGTACATTCAAAGGTTAGATGTTAGATTGTTCCCGATTATGCCAATTGCAATTCGCCTTCTTGAATAAATTTTCAGCATATTTTGTTTCTATTTATTTTTATTTTTCTAAAGTCAAAGAGTTCCCGAACTACTAGCGTAGAGGCTACATACTTTATAAATATTTGCAATTGGCAAAAAGGTATTTATAGCGACTTTGAACTTGAACTTCGAACAGATACAAATGAAATTACAACAGTATTAGGTAAATTCACAAAAATAAAGTTGTCAAAAACACCAAACGAAAGGTTGTGCTTTGATTATATAAATCTGCTAAATTTGAGTATATCTACCTAAAAGAAGATTGGAAAGGCGACGCGAACATTACCTCTTGACAAATAAACAAGAGGTAGTCCTATTACATTGCAACAACAACTCACATCATACCCAGTAAATGATTTTACATCCCTCAACCACCTGAACGACTTAAGAAGTTATCTCACCACTGTTCATATCCGTCCCTGATAAGAAGAGTGATATCTTCAATTCTCCACTCTCCCCATCCTTCGTTTTGGGAGTTTTTACCACTTCTTCGTGATGGCAATAAAACAAAGTAGGATGTGTCAACTGCTGCTTTGCGTGATGCTGGTTTCCCTCTTTTCAGAAGGTAAGAAAACATCCCGCATTTTGATGATTAATCTAAAATAAGATATACGATTATTCAAAGAATATTTTCTGGGGATTGTCGTGTTTGGTTAAATGGTGGCATGAGACTAATGTATTATTTCGTGGGTGGTGGAAATGTTTGGGACTGAAAAATCGTATAGAATCATACAGGACCTCGGTATTCTTCACTGTTCACCATCATATAAGAAAATGAGTTTAGATTTTATGTCATCAAATAAAATGTTAGCAACCCAAAATGTCAACCGCGAAACGTTTCAGTAAAATAATGTATGACTGCTACCCATAAACACTTGAATAAAGTTTACTCTGAGCTAATTCCAACTCACGCACGAACTCTCCTCCAAGTACTTCCAGTTATTGAAAGGAGTGCTGTATATGTATTTGCATTTACTAATATTTACATGTACGTTTGACATTTGACTGTGTTACTTCAATATTCAATTAGCACACTGTTTGTAGTACAAACTTTCTCTTCCAGTAACGTTTCGGTTGGTAATAAGCTTGTCTAGATTCTACAAGCTACAACTTGCGAGCTAAGTAGGTTAAGACAGGCTGGCAAATTTCGAATTGAATTACGAAGATTGGGCTACATGTTAAAGAGAAGACAAGATAATGGAATTACGAGAAAAGTTACTTTCCAATATGCTATACTAAAGTATTCATACAGGTATTAGAAATTAGAGTACATTGTATCAATAAGAGAATGATGGAATGTATTACATACAGATAATGTACATTCATACACTAGGAACTTCTGACAGTTTGACTTAATTCGAGTAATGATACTACTAATATGGGCTTTTCATTTAGGCAAATATATTTTCAAGGTGAAGAGAAACCTATTCAATCCGTCGGGGATGGAAATATATATAATGTAATATTACGCATCCGAAATTACCGGAGTTGCTAAAATTACATTTTTCATACAGAAATTGCAAATGTCATTTTGGAAAGTTGGAGGCGAAAATTACAATTACGTACAAATTACATTTTTAAAGTAGTCACCGATTTTCGAGTACATTTTGGAAATGCAACAGCGAGTTCCGATGTCTGTCGCAACATGAATATGTTCTACTATATTGAATGTAGATCGAATTTAGGATGTGTTTAAATTGCCTATTTTACATAATATACACAGGTCTTTTCATTTATAATGGTACACCCTGTAGATGATGACATCTAAACGGATAGTTGGTCAAACGACGTGTTCTTTGTACCAAATTGTAGCCCAGTATAATAGCTGTAAACCTGCAAAAAAAGGCTTCACATATTTCGCTTTCTGAGATCCAACATTTTTCAATTCTTTTTTCTACAGCCACGCAATAATCTAAACCAATCATTTAACATATTCGAGACATAGCTTATACACACCTTTACTTCATCTACTATGGCACTTCGAAGCAAATGGCTTTACTGCAGGAAACAGCGCAATTTAAACATAAATTTTAGAATTTTTACCACTTTAAAAATTTAGCTACTGCAAGTGCTCATGACTGAGAAATCAAATTTTCAATACCGTGTCAAATGCATCTATAACCAACTCGTGCACTACGCCCAAGACAACAAGTGGCGAGTTTTTAACCCTACGTGCGTGTTTGCTAAAATATTTCTGGTTCCCTTCTTCGATTCTTACAGTTTACTTTAACAGTTGGATCAGCGATCACTGGACGATTTTTTGCTTACATTACTGGCTATCCTTTGGGACCAGTAACATCAATAACCACTATCCACTATCCTATTAGATATGATCATCTAACTGGTGTGTCATTATAGATGAAAACGCCTATGTGTGCACTCATGTCATGTAGCTGGAACCCTTAAAAGCTCCATACAAGCACTACTCGAAAGTAGGCTTAATTCAAATCCGATTCCATCATTATTCACTCATACGTGGTAAATTACATCTGAATCTGACAATTCAATTGACTATAAGTAGATTTTCCACGTCAGGATTCCTAACTTCTCCATTCTGGCTGTATTTCCCAAGAGAAAATTTTGTTTTTAAACTTATTATCCGAACGTCATTCCTATTTCAGGAAATTGGATTGCTAACTAATTGGATCATGAATAAAGGATGGTTGAATGCAAATATGGCAGTAATGTTTGAGGTGGACTAGACTCCAATTGGTTGCCATTTTATTGTTGTAAACACTTTTTGCAGTTAGACCAGATAACGATTTTGTTCGTCTAAATCGTAAAATGGATTGTCTACCTGACTCGTATTGAGTTTAACTTTAACATTTCCGAGAAAAGGGTTGTTTCCCCCATAGGTAGGTTATTTTTCGCAAGAATATTCCGGTCTATACGGTAAAATTATACTTTAGTAGTGTACAAGCAAGTGAAGGTTGAGTCCCGAAGGATCACTCTAATTTGACATTTGACCCCTAGCCCGTATTTAAAACTGATGCTATCCTGCATACCCGTGCAACTTCTTTCTTCTAGCAATAACCAGTAAGCTACCGCAAATGGCAATAAGCTAACAATACAGACGCGTAGATACAACATTACATTCTTTCTATGTGCCCCGTAGTTTGGCTCCCTTCTTCAATACAATGCCACTGCTTTGAATTGTCATTCATACTACAAAAAGACTCAATATCTTGGGTTTTACAACAACATGACGGACTTCTACATCGAGTTTACACTTTAATTGCATGAAAGGAAGATAAATTAAATAACTACTGCACGCATCAATCTTTTTTGTCATCATCCATTAACTAATGAGGTTTGATTTTTGTTCAACGTTGGGAGTGATTTTTGAGATAAAAAGGTTTTTTGTTAATTGAAGAGACATACATTCTGTATTCTGCATCATCGATCCGTAAAGTAACACCCTTTACAACCCACCAATATGTAATGCTGGCAGTATTTGCATGCTAAAGCATAAAATATGGGAATACACATTCTAATGATTAAATGATTACCGACATCTCTAATGATTTATGGTTCTATGACTTGCACACACAGGTGCCCCATACGCCGCTCATGATGCGGAAGACATTCAGATAATTTGGGTTGATCTGGGCTCTAACTTGACAATACCATGTGGAAGCTCCTCTTCATCGTCCTCCGATGGAAATGGACAGTCTGTGATGTGGATTCATGAAGGGAGAGGCTCGCCTGTTACAAATCACGTCCAAAAGGATGGCAGCATATTTTTTCAACATCTTCAGTTGTCAGACTCAGGAATCTACTCGTGCTCACTGGAGTACTCCAATGACGAGAGTAGTAGCAACAGCAGTCGCTCCGAGTCTACAGAGATGGGGGCAACCTATAAAACTACTGGTGGTAAAGTCGAATGGGCACCTTATGAAACTCGGTTTCATATCCGTATTAAAAGTACGCAAACTTTTTCACTATTGTTTACTGCTTTTTACCTAAGTAACTAATTGTGGTCATCATCATACACTACAACAATTAATGAAGCATGTTACAATGTTACAATGAATAAGGATACAATTATTCAACACATAATTTAACACACCCAGAAAAAGTCAAAATGTGGAGTAGGAGAAAGTTGATACCCAAACGAAATGAAAGTCGCTCGAGCATATTCTCCAGACAATCTACTTTCTCCCTTATTGTAATCCCAATCCGTTTGTTTGGTAAAATTAAAGTGGTGTGATGGTAGACTGCAAGAGTAGAATGAGCTCTTGCTGCTTTCCTCTTTCTTGCTCTTGTCTTTTCATCCGAACACGCAATCTTACATATTATACCGTGTAAAGCATTCCTTTTGATATGTATGCATATACGCATAGTTGCTTGGTTCACAACAGCATGTGAAATGTGTTTTTATTGACTTTTCTGCCTCTATATGATACTGTTACTTCACTTTAGTTTTGAAGCTAGATTTTTGTTCATGTTCCCAGGAAATGGGAATCGATTAGAGAAAAAGTATTGGTGCAACTCCCCTAGTTTGGTCCCAAGCGTACCACTGATTGACAGAAAAGATTACATCTAGGTATTATACATGAAGCCTTTTCTTTTTAACTCATTTTTCGTCTGATCTACATACAAGTGGGAAAACCATTCAAAAGCTTGTTGAAAATGGATGGTAAAATGTATCTCACTTTCAAAGTGCTGACGTAGCCTCTGTTTTGTAGACTATGTCAGCACCTTTTTTTAGATATCAACGAAATGGTCGCGCAAGCATATTATTCATAAAGTTTGTGATTTTGCTGGAAATCAGTATTTTGGGGTTGTTTGACATGTTGAATTAAATAGTAACCTAAGTTTCGAATGAATTTTTGAAATTTTGGTGCGTTAATTGAAGCAATCACTTGATTTTAATGAGGGATGTTGTACAACGATGATGATATAGTAGCTAAACGTATTTAAATATATAGTAGCTTTCGGTAGTTGCGCATGTTTACTTTGGAAATTATATTGATGAAAGAGAATAATTATGAATTTTTGTTTTTATTGATTTAACAGCACAACCTCAGATTTTGAAAAATGTAACAGTGAAGCCTTTTACAATATTAGCCTTGGTGATGTGGGAGGTTGATGAAAAGGACGGGAGTGGAGGCTACCCGATACAAAACTTTTATATCTCTTACCGTTTGAAGAACTCCACAGATGGTGATTGGCAGCAGTGCCCACTAATACACATTCACCCTGATCTTGTAAGTTTCCTATTCTTTTATTTTTCCCGTAATGTATTCTAAACCTCCAATTATGCATACTTGGTGTACAAGTCTGATGCTTTCTTCTTGTGCTCTTTGTTTGCAGAGACAATACCAAATTTATCATTTACATCCGAATTCCACGTATTTGATCCAAGTATGGGCTACTAACAAATTGGGTAGGGGTCCAAGCACCACGCTGGAATGCTCAACTCATAGCAATCCTCAAGAAATAGGTAAGTACAGCTAGTAAAACGTAAAGCAGTTACAATAGTTGAACTTATATTTAACTGATTTTTTTTAATTTTTTTTCCTTTCAGAGTTGGGCAAGCGTTTTCTGGACGGCGTCGACACGTTCGATGTAAGGATATGGATAATTGCGGTTGCAATTGTAATCTCAACACTTTGTATTCTTGGAGTCGCAACCTGTTGTCTCTTTTACAAAGAATACGTAGTAAATCTCGCCAACCAGTCCTCCATCTCCCGTGACATTGACGGAGAGCACATTGAACTGATGCCGAACATTATTCTTAATCCAGGCTACGACTTCCAATCGATGGACTTACAAGAGCCGGATGAAAACTCGAATGATACTAACGCCCCCACCCGAATCAACAATAACTCCGTCATTTATCCTGCAAGAGTTTGACATCTGTCCTTTCCCGGCTACTATTCGCGAGCATGGACTAGCCGGATATTTATCACTTCCACCGTTTCCACCAACAGATCCCGTGTTAGCACGCATGCCACTTCGATGGAGTTTACCACTCACATCTAAACACACGATGTATGACATGCAATTATGGAAAGACTAAACTTTCAAACATTTTCATGAAAAGCATGAAAGTTATGCTAACCACAGTTGAAAAAAACTTAGTGAAAATCTCGTCAAGTAAAATTTATATGTGTACATGTATGTGTAAAAAAAGTGAATAATTGTAAAAAAAATTAATAAGAGTACTTAATTTGAAGAGGAAAAATACTTAACCATATATTGCAAAACTCTGATGAACACAAGACTACACCTCTGACAATTGTGAGTCTGATCTGATCACATTCAAAGAAAACGATAGCATTGTTACCCACGTATTAAGTAGCCATATATTAAAATATGCCATCGTACTTGTAATTCCAAACTAGCTAAAACTATGAAAATTAGAGTCTCGTGAAAATACAAAGGAGATTGCAATGGTGATTATCTCGTCTTAACACAAATGTGTAGATGTGTAAGAAAAAAGTCAACAGTACTCATCGTCAGTTTGATCGTTGTGTTATAATAATAATGTTAGTTACATTTATACTTTGTTAGAGCTAGATCTAAAAAGCGATTGTAATCAATAGACAAATTAGAAATGAAAGGAGAACTACAATAATTGCGATCTGCAAGTTGATTGTAGCTAAATCGGGCCTTTCTATAGCTACAATAATTGTAAAATCGTTATTTGTCAGGAATGCCACAATATTTGTTGCCACAGGAAAAAGCAAAATTGCATTAATTAGTAGACGCATTTTTTATTTTTATAGATGGAATCAGTCAGTGCCATATGTGATAATATGTAGTTTCTGTTTTCCTAGTTGTACAAGTTAAACCACAGCAAAAATACATAGGATATTAAGATAGTGAGAGACCATAGATCATACATAAATCAATTATACCAGAAAAAATCTCGTTGGACCACAGATCACTAACTTTTATGAAAGAAACTCCTTGTGCTGTATTCTTTAATTTTTATTTTTAAACGTCACAGAAGCAGAAGCTTCAATGCACTGAAAATTATGGTAAAACAATGTTTACATATGAATTTAAAGGACGAGCATAATACTATTATATTGTTCTGTTAGTATTTGTATTCTCCTTAGTACACCTAACTAATATGAGTGTCACTAACAAATCTTTTGAGAAACAAACTAAAAATCTTTTGAATTTCACACTTGAATTTTACTACCCTTTTAGCTTTCTTTAGGCATCAAATAAAAAGTTACACCTTATGTAACTTATCAGTCCGTTTATTGGAAAGGTTTTAATAAGTCTATGTTCATTATTCTTCGTTTCATTTCGTAAATCGACTTATGCTACCAAATGCATTGGATTAACAAGTAATTTTATTAAAGTCAATTCGTTCTCGATGTATTGTGACTGACGCTACAGAGATAACAAAATAATAAAGTGCAACAATTTGCTAGTTAAACAAAAGAATATCAGGAACAGTGAGAGCTTACAAGAGTGAAAATAAATATGTTGCTACTCTACACGCATGAGTTATATGCTAGCTTTCATTTTCTTCTTCAACGCAACTATTTTGAGCAAATAAAATTAAGTCAAGTTTACTTGCCTCCCGTTGCCTACCAACAATAAGGGTAGGGGGAAAATAGCTTGAATTTCCATTGTTACATCCTAAAATTTTGAATGAAATTAGTGTTGAACGATTGAATTTTCTCTAATAATAAATGTGACCACAGAGTTTAGTTAACATGTCATATTATGCAGTGACTTGACACTGAACCCACAACCCACTCATCCGAATATATTATCAATTATGACGAAAGAGCTATTTGCAATGTGCTGCTTCAATTTTTCGATACCCAGAAACATAACCTCTTTATCCAACAAAGGATTTGGATTCATAGTCCACTAAAAGTTAATTTTAAATGCCATGCCCACACATATACATACATATTGTACGTGTTATGTAATGTAATGATGTTGATAAACTGCAGGCTGAATGAATTATTACATTCTTAGAAAAAGAAGAAAGGGAAAAGCACAACGTAATTGTAAACTTGAGAACATGATTGCAGCTTAGTCTCTTATACAATAATATACGCCTTCACAATTTATATTAAGTTTAAGTAACTAATTATGCAGCATTATTTTTCTAACTGCAAATAAAAATATAATATAGGCACTTGCAACTTGATTGAAACGTAGAATGATGCGATGCAGTAGTTAATATATAATGAGAGTACATATAAGTGTATTGAGCTGAATGCTGCTGTTATTGTTTTTTTTCGTTCATGTTATTTTTAAGAAAATGGAGTCTGTGTAAAGTAAGTTACTGTACTGGATACTTAGTCGGTATACAACTAGAAATATTTGAATTTTGTGCAATATGTATTATTATTAAAATTATCATTAAATTGCGCACAAAGTGAAAACTGGAAGATTCCATGTAAAGGTAAAAGCACTCTATTGAGAGTAATACCACCGGCGAAAACAGTTTTGAATAGTGTTAACAACTATATACCTAAAATCGAATGATAAATGATGATGCATGTTTATAGCAGATCTGCAGGTGACATGAATATTTTAAAATGTTTGCCATACCACGTAAAGCCTGCTACTTTGGTTTCGTTGTTTGTTCGATCTGAAATTGTTAAGATGATATTGTGCCGAGGATTCCAATAAAAAATTGGAGCTTGAATAAAAATAAAGGTCGTCAACATCCGTATCAATGCCGTTTTAGTTTTGTGTAATATATGGTCATAGTTTGTTGTTGCACGGGACTTCTCTGTCCCTCTGTTCCTTTCCTGTCATTCTCGTTCCGTTGTACTGTGCATTTCTTAACTGTGAATGGTAACTTGTCTTTGTAGATGCATTATATGCAGGGGAATGATGGTGAGCATTTCTCTTTGCCGAAAGCTTTTAAATTAATAGGCAATAAGACATCAAGAACGTATTGAATTATACCATCGCTGTATTCAATTTCTTGGCCACGAGCATATAATCCAACGTTCATGCGATCCGACGCTCATGCAATACCATGTTTATGCGATCTAAATTTCCTGCATTCGAACAATCATCCATCGTTAGTGTAAACCCACATTCATGCGATAGCGCAAATTAAATTTTACACGAGTGTTATAAAATTCAAGGACCAAATTGCAAATCCCCGGACAGAGCTTCCATATTTTTCTAAAAACATGGACCAAGGTTTTGTGAAAGAAACAATTTAAATTGTGTCAAAACTACTAGTCGTAGAGAGCTGTGCATTCAGTCATTGGAAAAGCCTGACGGTTGAGCATCTAATGGAATGTTTGCAAAAACATTGAGGAAATATAGCACTTGCTTCGTCAGTTTTTGTCGTTTTTACCATGTATGATCATGGATATTGACGTGGTATTGCCCAAAACAGGGCATTGTATTGCTTTGGAATTTACTGAAGTGAAAGTCCTTTAAATGTTACTGGAACGCCGTGGTAAAATGAGTTGTTGATGAAGTCATGAAGTGTTGTAATGTTTTAACACTGGATGGAAATGATGTTTAATGTCTTTTTACTAAACCTAGATAGAGAGATAGCTAGTTGGTGATGATGGTGGTATGGAATAAGGGAAAGGCAAGGTATAACAAGAGGAGTCAGATAAGGAAATAATCATCTATCTACAAATACAACTGTACAACTATCTTGATATGTAAGCCGGTCGCTTAAGTGCTATGTTTGATCGACGTTTAGGATGTGTTTACTTGTTTCTATGACATTTTCGAGTTTGAAAATGAATCTCTCTAAACCGTTAATATACCGTCATGAAACATAGACATATTACATAATTTTAAATGATGAAAATAATGAATACGGTGAAGTCGAAATTTCAATTTTAACACTTCATTTATAAAGTACAAATTACAAACGTATAAAATCTATTTTACACTTTTTACAAGATATTTTACAATGGTTTTTGTATATAGATTGCATATGTACTATTAGGCTTCACATAAGTAGTTTTATTACATCAGGCGGCAGGAATAACTGCACAAGACTTCTACGGCCCCACCAAAGTCATCAACAAGGCTATCGAAATACGTGGCGCAAACTTTGTATTCATAACCTGCTTTGTCGAAAGCTGCAATGATTTTTGGCACGTGTTCCTGGAATGCTAAAATGAAGTGAGGGGCTTTAGCACCAACCAGTTTCTTCAATATGTCCTGATGTAGGTTCACAGTAGCAAATCCATTGGTTTGAATGAGTGGGTAAGCAGATCCGTTGGTGTATAGGTGGCGGAATTCTTTTGGTGCACACTTGTAGTACTCCAGCTCAATATTTGGGTGATGAATATGCCTAAGAACATATTCAAAAAACAATCAGATGAGTTCTCAATCGCGATTAAATTATATCGCAAAATATTAAGCGTCCTAAGGAAGGCTTACGAGAAGATTGGAACGGCATAGCACGGAGTCATGATCCAAACACGTGGGGCATCCATTTCAGAAATTTTTTCGGATATATCAGCAGTGGCCCGCTTCACGCCACATTGGTGAAAAAATCCAAGGAAGATGGTG